>VUQR01001205.1:0-12905 GCA_015108515.1 Hemichromis elongatus
GTCCCAGAAAAACAAAAAGCTGTCCGGGAAACGTCGGAAACACATCCGTTCAACACATCGGACTCCGAGCAGACCCTCAACCTCTGCGAGAAAACACTGACATTATCCCCAGCTGGAGAGTCGACTACAGATGCCCAAATCTTAACAGTCAATAACAAAAATATATTTCTATAGGAATCGTAGCAGTCTCAAGGTACATAACCCCGCCCCTCCCAAAATAAAAGAAATAAATAAAGAAAAACCCAAACATTAAAAAATAAAAATGAGAAGATATGCATCATGTTTGGATCTACATTAACAATTATCCACATCACTCTGAAACAGAAAGACAGTCTGATGAAAGCAAAACAAAAACATATATATTTATTTTTTTTTAAGAAGTTATATGCAGGAAATAATTTCCCCTTTAATTCTCGACCACTTTTAAAATCTTAAAAACCATTTCTCAAAAAACAAAAACAAAAAAAGTACTTGTATTTACCCCCCAAAAATATCACCTTCCGTGTACTCTGTAACAGGTGGCAGGGGTGGGTGGGGGTGCTAGAGAAGCCGTCTCCCTCTTTGTCCACAATTGGCAAAAAATATATATATATATTAACAGCAATAACTTACAATTCATTTATTCTAATTCATTTAACAACTGCTTGATTTATTGTTCATCTCCCATAGGAAGTTCAGTTCAATGCATCTTTATTGAAAAAAATTTAAATAACATTTAATAATAGTATAAAAAAAAACCCCAAAAAAACAAAAGGGAAGGCTGAATAATAACAGTAATACTGTCCTGGGCGAGTGCAGTTTGTGCGAAGGATCACGGAGCGCTTCAGCTCAGCTTGACACTTTGAGGAGAAGTCCTACATGATGTTTAAAGGGTTGTGATTCATGTTCTGGCTGAGCGGGTCCTGGCTGTTGCCCCCCGGCCCGTGCAGACCGGCCATGCCGCTCAGCTGGGACAGCATGGCGCTCTGCTCTGAGCCAAATTGCTCGATAGTGTTCTGCTGCTGCTGAGTCGTTGGCTGCTGCTGCTGCTGCTGTTGTTGTTGTGGAGGGACTACCATTCCCGGGTGGTGCTGGTTCAGATGGCTTGAGTGTGGCGAACCTGTCTGCAACTGGGGGGAGATGTGATGGGGGGAAGGCTGAGGCTGCATGCGTGGGGACGGGCTGGAGTGCGGCGGCTGGGACTGGGGTCTGGGTGACGGCTGGGGGGACCGCACCTGGTTAGCCAATGATGTGGGCAGAGGCTGGCCCTGCAGGTGTGGGTGAGGAGACTGGGCCATCTGCTGTGGCTGCTGAGGGCTCATGGGGTTACTGTGCTGGGCTGGGGACCCCCCGGGGCCCAGATGTCGCTGCTGGAGCAACCTCTGGTGGAGAGCTTGAAGGGCCTGAGAAGGTGGGGGTCCACTTTGGGCAGATTGAGGGACCTGAGGTGGCTGCTGAGGGCCTCCTACACCCTCTCCACCTGGCCCTGCATCACCCCCTGGCAGGCTAGCCATGGTATGCTGCTGCTGCTGCATCTGGAGGTGATGCTGTTGTTGAAGCCTCTGCTGGAGTACAGCTGTGGCCTGCTGCTGGGCCACAGAGCCTGGGTAGCCTTGCCCCTGCTGGCCCGGTGGACCACCAGGCTGTTGAGGACCAAGAGGTGGACCTCCAGGAGGACCCTGTCCCACAGAGGGAGGCTGCATCCCCGGGTGTCCTATGTATCCCTGGCCCTGTGGTGGCTGTGGTTGCTGAAACTGACCGTGATTTATACCCATCTGCTGCTGCTGCTGCTGCTGCTGCTGCTGAAGATGCCGTCTCATGAACAACTCTCTAAGTTGAGGATTACTGATGTTTCCCATCTGTGGCGCCTGGCCCTGCATTCCTCTCCCCACTCCCTGCTGCTGCTGCAGAGCTGTGACCTGCTGCTGCTGTAATCCACTGAGCATTGGCCTCTGCTGCTGTTGCTGCTGCTGTTGTAGCTGCTGCTGTTGCTGCTGCTGTTGCTGTAGCTGCTGCTGCTGTAGCTGCTGCTGTACTTGCTGCAGCTGTGCCATAGTGGCAATGTTCACATTGGCCACTCCCTGACCCCCCATGTGCATGCCCGGCTGACTAACACCAGCAGCATTCAGGTTCACCTGTGGTGCCCCACCTCCAATGACATTTGCAACAGGCCCCCCTGTGGGACCAGGTCCTCCCGGCACACCTCCTGGTCCGCCAGGGCCCCCCTGACCCCCCTTGTACTTTGATGCTCTCTGTTTGATAAAAGCAGCCATTAGCTGTGGGTTTGACCGCAAGATGTTGAGGACTTTCTGTTGCTGAGGTGGAGAGCTGGGTGAGCGGAGCATCCGTAACAGCTCCTGGAGGGCTGCTTGGGGGAAGTTTCCACCAGCAGCGCTAACCCCCGGAATGCCGGTGGCTCCGGGTACACCTGCCCCTGAGACCCCGCCTCCAGCACCTTGCTGCTGCTGCACCATGTTCATCAAGGCGGCATGGCCCTGAGCTTGTTGGTGCTGCTGCTGTTGCTGTTGTTGAGCAGTGATCATGCCAGCATGGCCCATTTGGTTCATCATGGCTTGCCTCTGGTGGGGTGGCATCCCCTGGGGTGTCCACTGTGTTTGCTGCTGTTGTGGGTTCTGAAGCGGAGCTCCCATCCTCTGCTGCTGGAGCTGTATCTGAGGGGGCAGCTGGCCCTGTGGGATGCTACCTTGCTGAGGAGGCTGCTGCATTGGCCCACCACTGCCGACCATCATCGCCGTAGGAGCGCCTTGCTGCTGATCCATGTGGGCCCGAGAAGCTGTCACTGCCACTTGTGTCTGAGGTGGCATGCCCTGGGGTCCTACCATGCCTACAGACCCTGGATGTCCCATGCCCATCTGCTGACCTTGACCTTGTTGATGTTGAGAGTGAGAAGGCATCAACTTTCCAGCTGCCTGGGCTGCCTGTCTCTGTAGTGCCATCTTCCTTTGAGCGTCAGCCACCTGCTGAATTTTCATAGCAATTTCTACAGCTGCCGGTGGAGGGCCAGATGGTTGCTGCTGTGGAAGGGAGGGCTGGCTCTGCGGCTGGTTAGGAGGTTGCTGGCTCCCAATGTTTCCAGCCATGCCAGCGCCGCCAGGCTGCTGCTGTTGTTGGGGAGGCGTGGCAGAGCCAAGGACTGGTTTACCTTGGGATTGGTGGACCGGTGAGGAGCCCGGAGGTCTGCTGGCATATTGAGGCAAACTGTTGTGGTGCTGTTGGAGCTGCTGAGGGTTGGTCACTGCTCCACTCGGCTGCTGCTGTTGCTGGACCTGAGGAAGCATCTGCTGCTGTTGATGTTGTGGAGAGTTCATTATCCCACCACCACCTCCCCCTCCTCCTCCTGCAATTTGCTGGAACTGGTGATGAAGGGCATGCTGGGGAGGCATCCCCCCTGGCTGCTGCTGCTGCTGCACTCCAGGACCAGGACCCATTCCCTGCTGCTGTACTGGAGGCATGGACTGAGTCGGGGTTTGAGGAGTTGGGGGTTGCGTTCCACCAGATGTTGGGGTACTAGGCGCCGTGGTAACATTGTTTCCTGGTGATGGAAGTCCAACCGTAGATCCGCCCGGTGGCCCTCCAGCCGGCTGGGTCACCCGCTGCATGGTGGCCATCCTCCTCCTCAGCATCTGGGCCTGCTGCAGTCTGTGCTGCAGCTGCTGCTGCCGGAGTTTCTGCTTGATGTTCAGACAGAATGGGACGGGACATTTGTTCTCCTGGCAGTGTTTGGCGTGGTAGCAGCACAGAGCAATGAGCTGCTTGCAGATGGGACAGCCGCCATTCGTCTTGCGCTTGCAGCCCTTTGTGTGCTGCACAACACGCTTCATCTTCTGACAGGATGGCAGAAGGCAGTTGGCATTGCGACACTGGCAAGCGTGAACCAGTGATTGGATGCAGCGCTGGATGCTGAGGCGGCGAGAGTCACCGGGGCTCTGAGTAGCTGCCGCTGCCTGGTTGCTGCTGTCGTCATCCAGGCCAAGCCCCAGCTTTTCCATCTTGTGCTCATGACCTTTAGTGTTGTAGCAGGTGATGCACAAGTCATAGTCCTGGAAAAGAGAAGGGGGGAAATAAATATGACTGGAAATACTAGAATAGCTAACATTTGCTAGTGTAAAATGAAAATTATACTTTAAAAAAAATAAATATATAAAATTTGCACCTTACAGTATTTTACATAAACAAAGTATAGTTTAAATGTTTCTCACCTCGCAGACAGTACAGTGGAAGCGAGTCTCCACGTGGTGTTTACACTCGTTGCAGGTATAGACAAAGCGGTCCTGGCTCTGGTTGTGGAGCTCCACCAACATACAAGTGGAGCTCCACTTGGACCTCCTGAGAGAGCTGAATTCCAAGTGCTTGTCTCTGGCCAGAGTTAGAAAGGCGTCACGGCCGTCCATCAGATCGCAGGCCATCAGGGGATCTGGGTCGGTGATGGGGGGCAGCGAGTTGGCGGTGGGACCAGCAATGAGGCGAATGACGAAGAAGACCTGCCAATTAAAAACGGTGAAAATATTTAACCCAATATTAATCCAATCTTTAACAAGATCTGGATTGAGTATTTTCATGCAGGAAGATAAAACTGAGGGCAATAAGTATTAGAAGAATGAAAGATTTTCTCTTTTTTTTGGGTTCAAATAAGATGTTACTATCCTTGCAATAAACAGTTTTATCATGGTCTCTTTTAGTTTTGTTTTTTTAAGGCTTTAAAGGTGAGGATCATTAGAAGCATGGCTGCTTTGAATGACAAGTAGGTGCCACTCAGGCTACTAGCTTCCTGCTAGGTGTCACAGAACTGGACCTCTGAACTGGAGGAGTCTTAAATGCAGCTGCTTGCTGCACAGTTAGTGGCAATAACAGCTTCTTCCAAAAAAATCTATTTCAGTGTGTGAAATTAAAGGATTTTATTAGTCTGTTGCATACAATGTACGGGTGCAGTTTGCTTTTTAGTGTTAGCTGATAACTTCGCTTCCCCTTTTGTCCAGCTGTAGCCACTTCTGCAATCAAAAACACAGCTGCATTGACATAACAGTGACAGTGTCCATCTTTTACATGCAGGCCATGAAATGAGGTGACTTTCTTGTTAATGTTTGTGTTTCCAACAAGCATCTTTGAGGTCGCACTAAAAACGAGGACTGTATTTTAATGCAGACTTGTAAATTTAGTAATATCAAAGCTGCTCCCCAAAGCAGGTGCAGAGGGCCATCAGTGTGACAGCTGACAGTGGACTAAATGTGCTGCAGTGCCCAATAAGAGAGTAAACAGTGGCAGCTACGACTAAATTAGACTTGCATACCTCTTTATGTTTCTCCATTGTGGCGTAAAGTTTCTGGGAAAGGTCGTTGGAAACGTTGGGCATCCCTGGTTTTTTCTTATTGGCTCGGCTCAAACTGCTCTTGTTCTTGCTCGTCTTTTTATTGTTCTTCTTTTTGGCATTCTTGCTGTCTCCTTTTGTGGCCTGTGAATGTTTAAATGTCAATTAAACAACAGGACAACACCAATATATATTGTGACAAAAATTAGCCTTAAACCGATGATTCCCTTCTTGAGGATCTTGTTATACTCACATCTGTGCTCTCATTGGAGGTACTGTTCTCCTCCCTTTTCCGCTCCTCCTCCTCCTGTTCCAGCTCCTTGATGCTCTCCTCCAGGACGTTGGGCCAGAAGTCGCCCTCAAAGTATGGCAACTCCTTGGCACTGGTCAGCCGGTCTTCTGTTGCCTGCTTGAAAATATCCTAAAGGGACCGACAGGACGAAACAGGGTAATGTTGTTAATGTCAGAGGTTTTAGAGGTTCACACAAAGCATGCAAGAAAACTATTTTAAAGACAGCCCAGGGAAATAGAAACTGTAAGAAGCAACATGAAACTACCAGAGTATCTACTAGAACAGCTTGTAAATGGACTTGTTTGCTCAAAGAATCGAGCACAACCAGAAGCAGAGCATGGGAATTAGGGCTAAACTGTCTCACCTTGTAATCGTGGACAATGCGCTCAGACACAGCTTTGTCCAGCATCTTCTTGTACCACTCCTGCAAGCGTTTAGGCTTGGGGATTTTTTGGTCCGGTGGGTGACAGTGGAAGATGTAGTCATCCCCTTCACTAGGAGGACAGGCCCAGATGTGCCCAGTTGTAAACCTGAGACGGAGACAAGGGGTCTTTTATATATAAACTGAGCTTTTTATGCACCCAAAAACATTTGAAACAGCAGATGTAACACAAAAAACTCTAAGCTCCTGTCTTACCCCAGCCTTTTGACATACTCCAGGTAGCCCAGCAGGATCTCATGATAGACTGCAGTCCTAAGGTGTCGAGGTTTGAAGAAGTGCACGCTGTCCAGGTAGGAAATGTAAACTCGCCTCTGATTGGGAGGAGGGCAATCTGAGCCGTACTCTTGAACGTGCATGCCGAAGAAGCACACGTCCGCTCCGTCAATGTCCTCGAATGCAAACAGGGCTTTCATCCTGTACGGGAAAGACTCGGCCATCTCTCCGTTGTCCACGAACCTGAAGGGGAACAGAATCAATAGGTTAAGGAAAACTGGCCTGAAACATAATCAGCAACTGAAGAAACTTGACTGTGGGGCCTGTGAACACAGACTACAGCCACCCAGCGCTTTTAGAGTGAGCCGAAATCTGGTTAGGACAAAATTTACAAATCCAAAGGGGTTGGATTTGAAATGAGATGCGAGTAATTACTGAAATAAATTCAGATTGCAGCTATCCAACTTATTGACTCACTGGACACTGGAGGTTTTAATCTCCGCACTCACTGCTGAGTCACCTCTCATCTTCCCTTCTATAATCTCATTATAATTTGTCTCTTCGCTGTGAAACTTAGCGAGGTGTTCTTCTCACCGATTCCCTCAAGGATTCATACGCCGTACGCATGCAAAGCCTGACAGATACAGAATATTTAGTCATTTAAAACCCTAATGATTTTTAGTCCTTTCAGCATCACAAAGCAGACACAGATTTACCCAACTTTTTTTTTTTTTTTTATTGGCAGTTTTAAATGAGTTCCTACTAAGACAGAATGACAATGCAGTTTAAAATATTGTTTTATTGTGCGTTCATTGTGTTTCAAACAAATGATATTAACAGGGAAGGTGCAGAGAGCCCCCTAGAGGACAATATATGCAACACTACATTTCATGACCTTGTTTAGGATGTTTCTCTCCCATCTTTTTTACTTTAAATTTAATTTATTGACCCTAACAACCACTGAATTTAAAAACTGACACCAAAAATATATTGGTATCAGTATCCATCCATCAGTATATATCTGCACCGCTGATATATCGCTTTAACTATGTAGAACAGGGATCAGAGTTTTCTCACACAGCGGCTCCTGAGCAAAAGTAGCTTTACGTTACTACACCGATTTAGAGTTGCTAAATTATTTTTCATTGTTGCTGCAAAACTGACAAAGTTGATCATAATTTTTTACCCTTCAATTACATTTTTTCATTCCCACCTCTGTTCCATTACCCAGCCCAAAAAACCCGCAGCAGCAGTGAAATTTAACCGCTTACCTGGACTTCATTCCCGGCTTGACCTCAACCACCTTGTCTGAGACGTGGACCACACGAATGGTGACCTCTCCAGACTCGGGATGGTTTTGCCTCTTGATGTAGTCGTTCACACGCGTTTCTAAAAAGCTCCCCAACTTGGTTTGAGGAAGCCCTGTGAAAACAGAGAAACCGGTGTGACCACATAACAGAGCTGAGAGGTACCGCTATTCTCACACCGTCGTTTTTTGGTGAACAAGTATTTTAGCATCTTTATTCATGAAAAACTGGCAGGAGCTGAGGGGCAGAGCCTTTGTCTGACTTCATTCACTAAAAATCTCCAGGAAACAGACCTCTATTCAACATATCACTCCAGTAAAATCAATCCAATCTTTTGTCCTCCATTTGTTCAGCTTCCTCAGGTTTTTAAAGCACGCACTGCACACTACGCAGAGATATGGGACATATGCATTTGTCTTCGCGCATTGGTAACCCAGAAAGAAGAGCGTTACAATAATCAAAGTACACTTTTACAGGTTTACTGAAATCTCCTCATGGGTTGCCTTGACAGGTTCGAGCAGATTTTATGGTCCTGTTGCTCACCTTCAAGGCTTTAATGGTTTGCCGCCTTCACTTCATATCTCTCTGACCTTTTGCACCTCTATGTTCCATCACGTGCTCTCCGATCTCAGGAAACTGGCCTTCTAAAAGTTCCTAAAGCCAGAAAAAAGACTATTGGGGACCGTGCCTTTTCTTGTTCGTGCCCCATTTGTTTTCCCTATCCTACGTGTCTTAATTCTATGCCTATTAGTTTTTAATTTTGCATCAGTTTTTAAATTGTATTGTTTTTTCTGTATTGCTTTTATTTACTTATCATTTTTTAACTTCAAATAGCCGTTCAGCTATTAAAGTTATTATTATTATTATTGTTCTCTCATATTATGAGTGAGCCACCTCATTGGTGCCAAAACACCCTTTTATGCCTGCTAAAACACGTTATTGATGGTATTTTTCATAGATTAAAAATAAAAAAATAAAAAAATAGAGCGCCATGTGTCACGATATCCTTAGGATATGTTCAGCATAAACATCACTACACAGCAGGATACGCTCTACTTTCTGACACACACAGACTGATGTTCCAGTGTTATAACTCCGAACCTTGTGTGGCTCTTTTTTGTCTGAGTCTGTTGGTGACAAAACATTTAAAAGTTTAGTTTTCTTTATTAAGTAGCTGTCATCCTTTTTCCAGTCTCACCCTCTCACTTTGTAAGGAGGCTGTTATTTACAGTTACAGCCACTGATCCAGGAGAATAAAATCGTTTTAAAATGAGCCATTAGGCATTTTTAAGCCTATTGTAATACCTGGGATTCCATTAGAGTAACTCTGCATGATTTACAGTTCAAAATAATCCTCATTTATCCTACAGTGTATTGCAGGGGGGCAATACTGAATAGAATTGCAGAAACAGGCATTTAAAAGTGTAAATAAATGAATGGCAATATTACACTGTCTGCGATATTACTGCTGTAAAAAGACATAAAAAAAGGTCATATCATTGCTATGACAACGCCATGGATTTACGTTCCCTAGTGCCTGCAACAATGAGACGATCCTGAGCATTCCTAAGAGCCGTGTCAGCCTCAGATGATGACTCAGTAGTTATAAAGGAATCTGCTTCAACAACATCTGAAGTTCGCTGCTTTTCAAAATATACAAGAAACCTGTTCCTGCTGAAGGTGGAAACAAACCTGTTTAACCACTTGAGGCAAAAACCACACCGTCAAGTATAACCAGGCTACGAAGGAGGAGACACTAACAGCTGCTAATGTGCGACCTAGATGTAAACAAAAAAGTTTGCCGAGCACCGCTGGAGCACTTGTGAGCTCCACTCCACATGGCAGGAAGATCATACGGTGAATGGAAATCACTGATGCGGCTCCATGCTGGAAACGGAGGGCTTTAAGCAGCTAAAAGGATCGGTCAAAGATACAACATTCCAGACAGATTTTCAAGGATAGGTTACTTTAGTTACTGATAAAGTGAAATGTTAAGTTGTGCCTCAATTTCCAGGGAAAACACTACTTTGGCTACTTTTGTGATGTTAATCTTAGCCTGATCTTTTTGTTAATACTATTATCGTTTTTCTTTTAAAGGAAGAAAATTAGATTGTAGAAATACAACTTTCTCCAAAGGGTGGGTGGGCTCTCCCCAAGCATAGGATGAGGAGTTCAGTCAGTCAGGAGGGGCTCAAAGTTGAAAGGAGCCAGCTAACGCGGTTCCCTCTTCGGTAAGGTGTTCGGGTTGTGGGTGTCCTACTGAGAGCAGACGCGGAGGGCAGACCCAGGACACATTGGAGAGAATCTGTCTGTCGTCTGGCCTGGGAATGCCTCGGTGTTTCCCCAGATAAGGAGGAGGTGGCTGGCAAAAAGGAAGTCTGGGCTTCTTTACCCCCGAGACCTCACTTCAGATAATTGGGATAAAAAGGCTGGATGATTTATTGTTTTGTTATTTTAGATTCAACTTTGTTTCTTAGTTTTAGACTGGTCGGTCAGTCTAATTCTAATAAGTTTTGGTACGTTTTTTTCAGTTTTATACATTTTTCATTTATCTTCTTAAGATGGGCTCAGAATTCATGTGAAGAGAAGATTTGTACATTAGCAGGAACGTAGCCCCACAGTGTTATAACAGTGTGATCGCAGTGTTATGTTTATGCAACAGTGCAATAAAAATATTTTTGTCACTAAAATAAATCAAATCAAAATAAAATCAATGCCTAATCCCAACACATAATCACAATCTCAGCACTGATCAAAATAATTGTGATACTGATTTTGGCCAACATCGCGCTGCACCCCTGCCTCCAAGCCAGTTTTCTTCTGATTGGTTGCCCCTGCCCCTCAAACAGGTGGTTTATTATAAATATGTGGGTAGGTCGAAGAAGAGAAGCAGAGCTGTAAGGACCAAGCATTAGACGAGCCCAGCTTTATTCCACTTACTTTTGGCTGCGTATTTGTTTTCTTTCCGTGTCTTATTGGCCTTTTTGAGACAGCTGTCACAAACAAATCTGGAAATGAAAAGTCAACGGTTAGATTTGCAGGTTACCATCAGCTCTGTCACAATAATCAGCAGTGACAGTGACAAAGGGGCTCTAATCAAGACATGACTCAGCCTTTCATGCTAGTCTTCCTTTCTTTAAACAACTCTAATGAGTGGGAAATTGCTCACATCTTTCAATTAAAAACAGACCACACATGTAGGGAGATCAATCTTTGAGGAATGAGTCTCTTTGCTACGGGACTGCCGCCACGCTGTCAGGCATTTTTGCCCCCCGTTCAATGTAGCGTTTGAGATTTAAAACCTATTTTTAGCAGCAGCAGCAGCTGGAAAACTGAATGTCCCAGCTAACATTTGTAGTTGGGCACATTAAGTGATTTTAGTTTGTTTTGTTTTTAATTTTAAAGAATAGAGATTATATTCCAGACCTAGTCAGGCAATGCACTGTACAGAAAATGTGCGTGTGTTCGTGTGCGTGTCTGTGATAGCTGGCTCACCCTGACGGCCATATGGTTTCATTATGGAGGACACAGATCTGGTGCATTTTACGGCCGCAGTCGATACATTCCACAAGACTGAGCGGGGAGCGAGCGCGAGGAGACAAAAGACAGACGTTTGAAAGTTAGTGCAGTGAAAACATCACGCCCAGGGAAACAACCCGCTTGATTCCTCGACAACTTTGAACACAATAATGGCTCTCAAATGAGTGAAGAAGGGCACATACAGCTCGGGGTCAAGCGTGTCGTTCTTCTTCCGCTGGAACTGGTCTTTGTTGATGGAGCTGTGGGAGAAGAAAAAAAATCAGAAAGAACCGGCTGGAATCAACTAAGCCCTCTACAGAGTGCAGGCTGCGTTTCCTTCATTCACAAACGTTTACACAAATTCAGAATGTGCCCACTGCCTCTACATGCTCTTATCCTGATCATCTGTCACAGAAGACAACGCAATAAAGGGAAGCTCTAACACACAGAGCCGCCACAAACTAATCCTGTGCAGCTCAACACAGTTTAAGCCTACAGGACTCTGTTAATTATCTGGACCATTTTCTCGCTCATTTAACAACTGGGTCAATATATATCAGGACTTGAACTTTGTGACTGATAATTTCATCATTCATTTTGTCAGTAAAATCTGCAGCCTGTTTCCTAAGCTGCAACATGCCACTTAGCGAATATTTTGCCCAGGCCGAGCTCAGTTTACTATCACATGTGACAAGTGTGTGGCATTGCTTGTCGTTTTGGCTAACAGACAACTCAAGGATAATTATGTTACAGTGAAAATAAAATAAATGAAAAATATGAAAGAAGTGAAGCTTCTTTCAGCAGACTTTACACCAGGCGTCCTCCCAGCACAATACAACAACAAACACAACAGCAATATTATTTAAGAAAAAGCAGCTTGAGGAATTCAAAAAAACATTTGAGTGCCTTTTAAAGGTAACAACTTAATATTTAGTATTATTTAGTTTTGCAAAAAAAAAAAAAGTGTTGACGGTTTTATTTTCAAAGACGTTCCTGTGGAGGCATCACTGCAGAAAGGCTGGTCTGCAGAGTTGGGAGACATTGATAATACCATTTAGAGGACACAAACTAGCTTTTAAACTGTATTGTTGATCAGTAAATTATATTTTTGTTACGTAATATGCTTCCAATTTAGTGCTGGTCACTTGCACAATAGTCTTTCACTGCATTCTCAACAACTCTCATCAAAATCAGTGCCTTTAATTAATTAATTTTCTTAAAAACAAACATAATAAAGTCTCCAATTGGTTTTCAATAAATTCACAAATACATCTGATAGCCTAAAGAAAAGGAGTGTCTAACAACAGCCGGTTTTCAAGCATCATACAAGGACCTATGAGATGTAGCAAGCTGTCTTGTGTTGTGTGTTACATGAAGGAGAAAATGTGATGGTACTCACGTCTGAGGCTGGGAGGGGTCATCTCCCAGGGAGACACTCTCGCCTTGGATTTCGTTGAAACACTTCTCACAGAAGTGATACCTGTCAGCAAGAAGCCCATATTTTGGTGAACTACACCGTTCGTCATCAGCACAGCCAATCACAGAGAGGGCACGAAGAAGCAGCCGCCAATCAGGGCAGGACAGGCCAGGGGATGGACACACAGGAGGAGGCAGAGGGCAAGGTAGGTCGTCGCCGGCAGCCAATCATGATGCAGGGTTTTTGTGTGGGCGGGTGTTTTGATTTTGCGCGTAAATTTCGGAGTGGATGATTGGTCACACCAAAGCAGGCCAATGCAGACATCACAAGCGTTAAAAACACAAGGAGGGAGAGAGGGGGAGGAGAAGGGAGGGAAGGGAGATGGGGAAAGGGAGGTCAAAATGAATATT
>VUQR01001206.1:0-14115 GCA_015108515.1 Hemichromis elongatus
CCTTGTTGATCAGCTGAAGCAGTGCCACCCACTGGAGCACGCTCAATCTCTGACTGAAAGCGCTAATTCGTCATGGAAAACAACCCTGCGAAGTTGGGTCGGCTTTCTCCAGCGGCTTACCATATGACCAAAAAAGCTAAGAGACATAGCGACATAACGAATGCCGTAGCCTACAGTCTTGTTAAACACATGCTACCAATAAACACGGTCGAAAATGAAGCATTGAGAAAATAAAGGCCGCTTTAAAGCCTGAAGCAGTGGGTAGACTTGTCTTCCTGTCCCGCAACCTGCAGGCTTTTGTCAGACTGAAGTTTTATATATATGATTGCACCTAGGATTTAAACAATGTTCTGTTAGCATCTTTATTTTAAAACTGTTTGAAAAGCTAAGCTGTACAACAAGGAGAGACTGAGAATTTCATTTTAGTTCTCAGTTTATTTGATATTGACAAAAGTTTTGTCTGTTCTTCTGTAAAACAAACTAAGATTTATTTTTTAGAATTACTATTTTGTTTCTAGGTGGAATTGACGATTTAGTGGTCTGTTTTGTTTGTTCTGTTTTGAATTTGCTGTACTACCTTTTGTGTAGTTGTCAATATTTGCCTTTATTTATCTGAAACTGAAGTGTCATGTTCCTTAAGTACATCTGCCCTGTTGAACTTATTATGGGAAATAAATATTTAAATCAAAACAAGCTGCTGATTATTTCACATTTTACTTGTGAGCAACGGCACATTTAAATCTTACAAATATAGTGATTTGGCTTATATCGTGATATATATCGTTATCGCCTGAAATGAAAAAAAAAACACATCGTGATATGAAAAAATCTTATATCGCCCAGCTCTAGCTCTAGTGTTGCTGGACTGACACCTAATTAGTTTCTATATGCATTAGTGTGAAAACATGGTGCAGGAGTGGTGAATGAAACCTGGGCTCTGCAGCTTGATGAATTTCCATTTCCTTTTTATTACTGTGAAAACTTCTATAAACAAGACACAAATATGGGAAAAAAAACCAAAAAACATTTAACATAAATTCCACAGCTATTCTCAGTTCATTTTTCCTCCGACAGTCTCTTTTCTTGAAATTAACACTATAAAAAAAAAAAAGTCTTGTCAGCAGGAGGAAGGGCTCTTAGCATTTGGACGATGGTGCACGGATGCCTCTAACGGGATTCGAAGGTCCATGGGGACGAGGTTGTACCCCGTATTTCTGTGTATGTGTGGATGAGACCTTTTTCCAAACGCACGCCTTCCTGGGTTCTTAAGTTTTCTCCCTCTTCATCCTTTTGTTTTTGGGGTTGTTTACGCTACGATGCCGACCAACTTCTTCGCCATTCCACAAACTCGTCTAGAAGGACGGGCCCTGCAAAAAATAAACCCGTAAATAGAGACACAAAGGTGCGCCCGCACATTATTACTGCTCTCTGAAGACATGAATCCCTTTAAAATTTAAAACCGAAATGCTTGTTCAAAATTCTTTTGGGGTTATAGATGTTAAAAAGTTTGCTGAAATAGTTGGGCGCCATACAACAACTTAGAAAATCTTAAAATCAATATGAAAATGGAAGAGAGCCAGTGTAAATCTGCTAAAAATCAGGACTGCTGCAGCATTTTGGACTAACTGCAAGCCATTGAGAGATGTTATATTTCCTGATTATACATTTCTGTTCACAAGACCCCCCAGAATTATAGCATGCTCATCCTTCTGTCCTAACATCGTGAAGCCATCCAGATGCGTTTTAATGCATTATGAGAAACTGTACGACAACGACCATTTTCATTCCCAAACCAAAGCCCTGGATGGTCCGGGAGGGGAGATAACTGCTCAACACCTATTCAACAGATTTATGTTCACGCCTTTAAGCAGCTCTGTGAAAGACACCTGAACTATTTTCCTGCTACAAGTGGTACTCACAAGCTCCGTCCTCATCGTAGTTACTGAGGTCGGGGTTGATGGTCCGGCTGAACTCCAGAACATTATACCACTGGTCTTTATTCAACCCCTTGTACTTGGACTGCTGTGGGACACAATAATGGGAGGGAGTCGGTGATGAAACAACACAGACGAGGTGAAACTGTTCAAACATAAGGTGATTTCACGTCTCCTTTATCAGAGCAATGAGATTTACCTCCAGGAACTGGCTGAAAACTGGGAAGAGCGGCCATGACCTCCCCAGCAGCAGAGCCAGCATTAATTTTGCTGTGTCCATGTCCAAACTCCTCTGGTTCTTATCCTGAGGACAGAAACGCCAGTGTGAGGTGAGAGAAGGGCAGCAGTTTATATCCGTTATGATCCCACGAATCTGTTGATGAGCGTTTTCCCACAATCCCATCAGTCGTAATAGATAAACCTAACTTCACATCCGCTGCACTGAAATTGAAAAGACACCCTCTCATTTAAAGTCATTAAAAAGTAAATAAATTAAAAATTCAGCTGCATCAGCAGGGAGATTCACTGACACAAACCCAGAGTCAGAATTCAGACACTTGAACTGAAAGTCTGTGTTGGTGAAGTTAAGCTTCATTTATGGTCACTACACCGAATCTTTTCAGAAGCTCAGAGTTTAAATGTACCATCTGCTCTGGGTTAAAACATGTTCACTCCATACGCAACTATTTTGTGGCAATTTGGTTCTTTTAGATAATTATTTTTATTCCAACTTTTCCCCATAACAATCACAAAGTCAGGAGCACAAACACTGCAGACATATTACAAAATGATGTTAAGGATTTAACTTCCAAATAACAACAACAACAAAATAAAAAATGGACTCACTCTGGCAAAGTCAAAGGCATATCTGTAGATATTTTTAAAGGTTGCAGCATCGTTGAGCTCACTGCGCAGGTAATCAAGTTTGCTTTGTAATCTCTCTGTGCAGTCACACCTGCACGTAGACGAAGAACACTCATTTAAGCACATTTGTAACCTCAACCATGAATAAAGTGAAAGAATAAGATTTCTTACTGTAATATTGTCATTCCCCTGAGCCACTCGTCCTTTGTGAAGTACCCCATGTTTGCTGCTTCTAGATGCCACGCTAAAACTAACATGATAATCTGCAGGAAAGAAAGAGGAGATTCATACAAGTGTAAGAAACTTTGTCTCTTACCATCTTTATTTTTCACAGTTGGTTGGTAAAATAAAAGTGCTGAGTGTTACCATATGACTCCTGATGGATATAGAGCCAGGAAAGGGACATGTGGAGTGACTTACATTCTCCGGTTCCACACCGATGTCCTCGCAGAACATCTCCATGGCCTCTGGGCCGAACACTTTGTCGGGGGCAGCGTACTTGTGGAACCAGGCCAGGCACTTCTTACTGGAAAAAGGCTTCTCAGTGTTGATCGGCCTCGGACCGCGGATCAGAGGTCGGGTAAAACTTTGGCACAGACCAAACATTTTAAAGATAAATGTGCAGTCATAACTTCAGGGGGTTGTTACATGTCAGCTATATAACAGCTAGACTACAGTCAAAGCAAAAATACAACAAAGGATTTCATGCAGTGAGAGCTGGAATAGGCTCCAGCACCCCTGATGCTGAACTGGGTAAAGTGGCTCAGAAAACAGCCCGTCAGTATTTCCTGCAGATTAATGGCAGCACGGTGGCTCAGCGGTTACCACAGATGCCTCACAGCTGGATGCTCTCCAAGAACTTTGGCGTCTCCAGACAGTGAACCAGGTCAAAATCAACTGCTACCAAGTCAGAGCAGGCGATGCCACTGTATCCAAGTGGCTCGGGTGATTATATATGCGAGACTCAAACTGTTACCATATTTCATCAAAAACCTTAAATTAAGTCTGTATGGTCTTTTAGGATGCACAGTGCTGAGGCACTACTGGATTATCCACCTCATTTATATCCAAGAATAAAGCAAAGGTACCTAATAAAGTGGCAGCTTAGATACTCTCCTACTGTCCTGAAGACTGAGGCAGTGCTGATTAAGATGACAAGTATGTGCTGAGTGCCTCGATCTGTAAGGAGCATAACTCACAACATGTGTGAAGATATAAGAGTTTTGGCTACGTCCTCACTGTGACTGCAGCATGAGCATTCATCTACGCTCTGAATACACAATGACGAAGAAGAGAAGAAGGTAAAGGGCTCAGAAAGCTTACAGCCAGCTGAGAGAGCATCGAACTCACAAGGTTATCAGTAAAGGTTCAAGAAGCACGTAGGACGGATAGAAGCCAAAGGTTAGTGGTGCAGACACAGGACAGTCTCAGAGTGAGCAGATATATCCGTTTACCTCGTAATTTTACAGTTCTGTTCGTGATCATCTGCATCAGGCAGCTTCCTCTTCTTTACAGGCATCACGGCACCTTTACTGGGCTTCACTAGCTGGGCTGCGTTTACAGAGCAAAGACAACAGTCAAACATCTGTTTGACCCTGATGTGACTGAGCAGTCTTGGCAGCTACAACAAATTAAGTGCATTTATATTTTATACAGGAATACTTTTGACTTTGTCTTTCATACCTAAAACATTTCCTCCATCTAGGATGGGTTTTTTAAATGTTCTAGTGTTATGAACACTCTGTGCAGAAAGACTCAAAATACTTTGTTTAATAAAATATATGAAAGAGTAACTGTCAAAATAAGATGGCCCATTATAGAATAAATATTGGAGAAGCACTGACGCAGTGTAAGAATCAGTCTAATCCTGGGTCAAAAACCTTAACTTTTAAGTTCTGTGTTTATTTCATTAATTTAACCTAAGTATCAAATCAGTACTTCTTTGGGATTTAAGCATCTGCCTCAAGTTTCTGCAGTGGTAGGTGTTTCTACTGTTATCCATGGTTCACTGCAGATTATCACAGTGTTCCCACCAGAAGTGAAAAAAATTGAATACAATCAAAGCCTGTGTTTTTTTTAAAAACATACTTATATTTCTGCACATTTGTCTATTACCCTTCCCTGTTAAAATTGTAGAAGCAAACTGATAAATTCATAGTCGAAACATCTTTATGATTGAAACTATAACAGCACACAGATATATACATGTGTGAGAGGTTGTACCTGTGTACTTCTGGCTGCCTTGTCCATTCAAATCTAAGCAATGCTGGAATCAAAAAGAAAACTGGTTAAAAAAAAAAAAAAGTCTCTGCACAGCACCTGATAAGCTGATGGATGCTGCATGCTAAAGTTCAGCAGGATTATAGTATGTAAACATGCCAGACTGCACCGGCTTTGTCTGCTACACACAAATCAACATAAATACTCACAAGCTTGTCCAGCGTTTCTGAGCGCGTGCTGATGTTTGCCAGGCTGCGAGGACTTTTCCTACGAGATGACAAACAAGCACTGACTCAACATCATTCAGGGAATGTTAGCCAACGAACACTGTATGCATCGGCCAAAACACACGCAAGGCATTACTAACACCACCGTCACTTTGAAACCAGGAGGAAAAATCTGATCATGGGTCCAGGACCTCAGATGAGGTCCAAAATATTTTTATAATTTCTGTAAACCAGGAAAATACAGTCAGAATAAGTTTTAGTTAGAAAAGGAATGTGGGGTCTCAGGAGCAACTCAGGTTCATTCAGAATGATGGAAGATCGAAGTCTCTAAAACATTTGGATGCACAATCTGACAGCAGATTTGAGAGCTATAAAAAGGACACTTTTTATACACAGCACACGATATTCACCAGAACAGTCCAGACTAGGCAAACGGTTTAGCTGATAATAAAACTTCAATATGGGAAAACAATAAAAATAAATAAAATCGTGCAAATTTAATGTGATTTCTACAGGCATGACACCATCTAACAAATTAACAACAATAATAATAATAATAATATAAGATTTTTGTGGTGTTCTCACAATCTGCTAATATGAATTAAAGTCATTGTCTAGATATTTATGACATTATCAAGAGTTTTTTTTTGTTTGTTTTTTTAAATAACCACACTTTCAAGATTTAATGAAGATTGGAAAAAATTTTGCTGCGGAGTACTTTGTATCCGCAGCCAAGGCATTCAGATCATATCTGCGTGTCCGTGTTAATGGAATTTTCATTGAAGTTGCACTGCTGGTCTTATAGTCAACTGAACGTTCAGAAATTTGAGGAAAGAACAGATTTCTGCTTTTAGAGCTGTGGTTTTTACACCTTTGCGCCAAAGCAAAACAAACAGCAAACTAAGAATTAAGACAGCTGTCTTCATATGTGCAGAATCTCATGTCATACTCTCATTTCAAATGCCATCGCTTCTTTTGATTGCAATGTTAGCTGATTTTAAGAACATAATCTGCAATGATTACCACTAAATTATGACTTGCATCCATCTTTTATCGTACAAGAACACATATATTGTATGGTCAAAAATATGGGGCTTACACCTCTTAGTGTTTGAATTCAGGTGTTTTTAGTTCTATTGCCACAGGTGTATAAAATGAAGCACACAGCCATGAAGTGGCAGATCGTGTAAAGTTACAGAGTGCGATCACTGAATGCTGAGGTGTAAACCCCATACGTGCTCACTCAGTAACTGCAGACCTCAAAACCACCTCTGACATCAACATTTAAACTGTGCACTGGGAGCTTCATTGCATGGGTTCTCTCTCTCTATAAAAAGATGTTTAGTTTCTAAGACCCTCTTTAGCTCACTATATTAGCATTAACAGATTAACTTAGGCTGAAGGCTGTGCAGTTACAATAATGTTTCATTGATGCAAAAATCTCAGGGCAACACTGGGGAACCACGGCCTTTAAGTATAGGACCCAGTGGAAGTTATGATCATATGGAAACATGATCCAAGACACATACACAATGAATTTTTTTTTACTTTACTTCCCAGCTGGAACCATTCAAGTGATTCAAGCATAGTGTGTCATTACAGCAGCTGTCACAGGTACGATTCATAAATGCACAAAATTCTCTTGGGTACTGTTAAAATGAATGCTGACGCCATTGTTAGAGATTGAAATGGGCCAGTTCGTAAACATCGTTTTTGTGCGGTTCGGCCAGCAAAGCTGGTTGAAAGGAAGGAGCAAACAGGGACTGCCTCATCACACTCACTTTCCATTTTCGTGTTCAGACTTGATATAAAAGCTCACCAGAAGAACGAGAAAACAGGCGTTGTCACGTTTACATTTCAACAAAAACCACCAAACTTAACTGTCGCGCAGCTGCACTGTTTACGACATTAAACACGAACTTTTTTCCAGCGTTTGAACTGTGAAAAATAAACATGATAACGACATCGGTACTGCAGAACCAGTTCAAGAAGCTCTCTGGGAAATACACACGTCAGGATTATGTAACCATTCCTCCACCACACTCACCTAAAGCCCAAGACACAGGTACATATTGAATAAAAAGTCTATTAAGTGTCTGGACACTGTTAAACTTTAAACTTTGGGTTGAAATCCAAAAAACTGCGGGACCCTTCCATTGATGCTAACGTTAGCTAACCAGGCTAGGATGACTAGCCGAGTTCGTGCCAGGATGTCGCATTTTGTCGCCACTTAAATGTCACAAAAACATGATTCGCATTACAAAATCCACATTTATTTCCTTCATATTCTTCCGAGAGTCAGTCTTGACTTACAGCGAACCTCTTTTGTTTGCTAGCTAAGGTTAGTGGCGCACCGCGGGTTTTAGAGCTCCTCTGCTAACGTCTGCTAATGTGCTCAAACACAAGTCAGTCTTTAAATCACTCGCACTATAATTAGAGGTAAATATAAAACAGATACCTGGGACAACACCTAGTAATTAATAGGGCACTGTTTTAAGCACTTACCACTTTCAGTCACACTCTTGACTACTGTCTCAGTTCCACCTGCTTCTCTTATGCTGGAGTTTTGGCTGGAGCCGGCGTTTCCGTGAGAGTGAACGATACCACCGCTTCATGGGGGTGCAATACAAAACAAGCGCTCTCCTCTTCAGAGAAATGTGAGCGAACCCTCCTGTTTAAGAATGGAGGTTTATAAAACGCGACATTTAACCTCATTTAGAAGAAGGATTGTGGACTTAGACAACATGTATCCAAACGAGAACATCTGATGGTTGTAATGTACACCCCGAACTTTTAATAGTTTTAATTCTTAAAGAAATAGTCCCGTATTTTTGGCCCCCATGCTGTACTCATGTCCATGCATCCATCCATCCATTCATCACAGCTGTCATAGGTAAAGACGCAGGGTGTACGAAAGTTTTAAATATTTTTAACATGTATACTAAACTGTAAAATCCCTGTCAGCTATTTTTCTAAAGTTGAGTTTCCTGTTATCTTTTTATTTTATTTTAACGGTTCATAGTTCAAAAACTCGTCCAAAACTCTGGGTTAACGACAATCAAGGTTATCCTAGTTAATTAAAACGAAACATTGAGATTGGGTTAAAAATTATAGTTAAATTAAAAATGAAAACTAAAATGAAAACCGACATTATTTTTATGAATATAAAAAATAATCTCTGTCATGGACAGTGCACAAGAGAGGTAGAGAGGAGATGCAGGCTAGGTGCACTGGGTCTAGATGGGTGTCAGGGCTGATGTGATTTATGACAGAAAGAGTGATAGCGAGAGCGAAAGAGAAGGTCTCCATAACCTGCCGTGATGTATGGTTTGGAGACAGTGGCAATGACAAAAAGACAGAAGGTGAGGCCGAAGATGGAGGAGTTGAGGATGTTTGTTGGGAGTGAGCAGGATGGACAGGATAGAGGCAGGTGATCCACCCCTTTGAATTGTTAGTAAACCTGCCTACTGAGGCAATTTTTGTAAGGCCTCCTACCTTTAATTGAGAAAATGTGTATATGAAGTTTTCATGGACATCCAAGTGATGTATCTGGTCTGTGGTGACCAGAGACCTCAGGAAGTCAATTAAAGTATTTGAGCATTGAAATAATATCAGTATATAAAATTGTTGTAGAATAAAATACCTTAAGTAAATGCACTTTTTCCAGAATCATATAAATATATATTATTGAATCATAAGTGGATCATGCTGCTGATTTTAATCGCTGGGTAGCTTTGCTTCTGGAAAAAACCTTAACAAGATTAAGGATTTCTTGGAACCCCATGGTCTTATTGCAAAGCCCACTGTTAAGAATTTGGGAATATTGTTTGACTCCAGT
This sequence comes from Hemichromis elongatus, assembly GCA_015108515.1. Lineage (NCBI taxonomy): Eukaryota > Metazoa > Chordata > Actinopteri > Cichliformes > Cichlidae > Hemichromis > Hemichromis elongatus. The sequence goes on from VUQR01001206.1 coordinate 9,084, forward strand.
TGCACTTTTGAAAATCGTGTCGAGTTGTTGGTTAGGTCTTGTACGTATCATATTGCTAAACTCAGCCATATAGTCTCTAGAGAAGAGATGGAAACATTAATTCATGCTTTTATGACTTCACGGTTGGATTATTGTAACGCACTGTACACATGTCTATCTGGAGCTACCCTTGACCGTTTGCAGATTGTTCAAAACGCTGCTGCGAGGCTATTAACAACGTCCTCAAAATACTGCCACATAACTCCTCTACTCATGGAACTTCACTGGCTTCCGATCTCTTACCGTGTGAAATTTCAAATTCTCGTCTTGACGTGGAGAGCTCCACATGGACAAACCCCTGAGTATATCTCAGAACTTCCGATCCCCTACACTCCATCGAGAATGCTGAGGCTTACTGGACCTTTAATAACACAATTTATCTGCAAAATATTAAGTTTAAAAAATAAGTGTTATGGATAAAACTCTACATGCAAAATATAGTTTAGTAGAAACATGAAGCATATAACAGGTGAGGTGGCCGGTGCCATCACGTGACCCTCTGCTGGTCTCTCGTCTTTGTTTTTAAAGGTTCAGTAAGCAAAAGGCCATTAGGCCGGAGACTCGTGTAGTGTTTATTAACTCAGAGTTAGTGTTTATGCTGAGGGCTGTTGGAACATTAATAAATCCAGTGCTGCTTTAACTGTAGTGTGTATGGAGCACATGATTGAGGCTCATGCACTGTCTCTTAAAATGTAAATATTCAGCACAAATTCTCATAGATTTCTTAAAAAAAAAAACTCAAATAAAAAATCTAGGTCATTCATAGTGACATTGTATTTGTTTATTTAACATTTTTCTTAATTAAGGTAATATGAAGTAAATTTAACTGCACAATAACTCTGCATGCTACATCAACTTGTTGGGATTTATCTCCTTGATAAATCAACATGTGAGTAAAACTCACTTGTGTCAAATTGAAGTCATTTGGTTTTGTTGAAGCTCGGGTAATGTCTTTAAATGCAACCGATTTTACAGCAACTGGAAGTAGGAAGAAAACTGGATGCCGCGGTCGAACATTTGTTTTTATTTTGCCAGTAAATAAGTTACTTTAAAAAATATTTAAAACAAGCAAAAACAAAGCTGTACTCAAAAGAAGCACTCTCATCCCACTTTGACTTTTTTCTTTTATTGCCAACACACACTTTTAAAGTCCTTCCTTGATGTCATAGCAAACATTCAGCTGGTTTTCAGGCTGTGGCTGATTGTGTTTAGTTCAAGTGTTGTCATCACACAAGGCTACAGTAAAATCTGACTTCTGTGCAGTGCAGGCCGGGCTTTCACATGAGACATCCGACAGAAAAAGAAAAGAATCGCTCACAGCCTTTTAACTTGAGCTGTGGTTAATCCAAATGCTTCAAATCAGAGTAAAATGCAAAAATCAGAAAATATATCTTTTAAAAAAAGGGGAGGGGCATAAAATGAGATCACCCTTGTGTTTAGTTAGAAAAGGAAATTTTACATTGAGGAAAAACTTTGAAACTGCTCACACAGCTTTTCACAGAGTGGTGAACACTTCTTCATATTTACTTTTTAAACCCTCCTTCTTTGGGATCTCCTTAAATATTCAATCATGTCACTAATAAACTTAACAATGTTTCTGCAGTTGGGTTTGACTTTTCTGGAACATGTTGAATTAAAATCTAAAGTTTTATAAAAAAAAAAAAGAAAAAAAGTTTGACATGGCTTTATATTGTTTTCATTTAAATAAAGATACAAACTGTTTGCAAATGATGGCATTCTCTTTATTTAAATTTCACAGTCTGAACAGCTTTTCTTTTTTTTTTTGGAAAGAGTGAATTAGCTTAGGAAGTTATCGAAGCTTAAAGGCGCCCACTTATAGTTATTTCCATATTTTGAATATTGGGTTCTGATAGAGCAGCTTTGCATGACTGGAAGATCGAAATCATCCTTATTTAGCTAACGCTGGATTTTCGTTCAGTCTTTCAGTTCATACTCAAACAATTTGCTTTGATCCAGGTTTTTCCTGATTGGCTGCTTGAACAATGGGCAGGGCTTCTGTGCTCATATTAGTTCTCAATGACATCATAGGTCCAAAAGTAGAAAAAAAAAGGTGAAACTGAGCATTATATTTACTGCTGTGGGTTTTTTTTAATCTTAAGAATGTTTCCCCAACAATTTGTCAGCTTCTTTCTTTCAGACCTTTCAGATTTCCACAACATAATTTGCCCATGTGTGTGGTAAGGATCACGGAAAGTTGTGAGGAAATATATTTATGTTTTTAGACATTACGGGTAAATTCCCATTTCTAATCCCCGTGTTGTGATTAAAAATGGGAATGAATCATTGTGATGTTTTGTAGTGAATCATGGCTAACACAGCTACAATGCAAAGATGTACTGCTGCAGAAGCCCTGAGACAGACATTTAATGCCCAAACTGACAGCTCAGCTGATTTAGTAATAAGTCCAGTTGACTCCCTTTTTGCACAAAAACTAATGAATAAACAAATGACTAAGAATATTTTAGAATGTCTGTGTAATGTCACAGTCATCCAGGTCATGGTACTCTAAGGAGCTTGGAAAGAAAAGCAACTGGATTTCTTTACACCGTTTTTTCTTAGTAGACGTTCCACCTCTCATCCAAGAAGCTTCTTCACTTCTAAGGCATATTTTAGAAAATGTCATAGATAAGGAAAACGGTATAGGTACGATAAAAACACAGATACAGCCATTTAAAAAAAGTCTGTCCATTTGATGAGTTTCTCTTGTAATATCTGGTACTGATGCAAAGTTTATCATCTCCTAACAGATCAGGAGAGTAACCTTAAGCTAAATAATGGGGTCATTTAGCCAGTAAAACAGCTTCTAACAGTACACGTATATGACGTACAGTGAGTAGCATAAAAGGTTCCCTTTATTGAAGACGGACAGCTTGTGAAATGATGCAGTGAAAATGAAAAACCTCTGAAGAAATTCAAGTTTGTCAGTCTGTATAAACAATTTAAATGTGCGAGACTCGGCTTCAGCCAGTATTCTGACAGGTTACAGGTATGCTTAACCTCCGAGTTTAGCATGGCCCGAAAGGGAAGGATGCCTTTCTTTGAATTCAACCCCAAAGTTGTCAAGTAAGCAAAGAGAGAGTCAGACTGAGCTCTTCTGTTTTTGGTACTATAGCAGCAAACCCTGCAAACATTAACAAATAAAGCCAATGTCAAAAATTAACAGGACAAAAAACTCAAACACCAAAAAGGATTTGCGAAATGTTCTGCGAGGGCCCGAAGAGACAGGACAGAGTTACAGTTACCCACCAACACATCTGACCGCTTGGTATGACGTTGTTGCCTCTGATTGTAAGTTAAAAATTATAAACTTGAGAACAAGTGAGAAGATAACAAACATCATCTGGATTCATGAATGCCTGAGCTAAATTTAGAAGATTTAGATTCGTATGTCATGAAGTGGCATCTGTAGGATAATTTCTATCAACAGTGAGGTGAAGTCTGAGAAAACGACAAGTGAAAAAATTATTTAATGGCAGATTCAAAGCTGAAAGTTTTCTTTCAGTGCTTGAAACATTTTTTGGAGGTTTCCAAGTACAAAACCTGCTTTGATATCCTTCTGTAATCTCACTGGTGACATTTTTCCCTCCAACTACAGATTAACACACTTGAATTTCTTAGTTTTTCACAAGTTATCATTTCTGAATATCCATCATCTAAAAAAATGATTTTCAGAGCAAGTTTCTGTGATTGTTTGAACTTCTTGACTCAAAAAGACAAAGTTCACCTTGAGGCCAGCAGTTAAAACTCAGAAAAACGTGCTTATCAGAAACAGCAAACTAAGGAAAGACCCACCCCAAAAATATTTAGTGTGCTGAGTCCAGTTATTGAGAAACGCCTTTCATCCAGTTAGCTGTATGTGGATTGGAGGATTTATGGCTATAAATAAACCCAGCTAGTCATCTCACCTGCGACTATGGACTCGTACATAAACTCATACAGTGACAGATCTGCAGATATGAAACTCAATAAATCTGAAACAGCAGTTTAAAAAAAGAAAAAAAAAAGGAGCTCGAGTATCTGGGTTGCAGATAACCTGTAAGCAGGGCAAAGCAGCTTAATACATACACAGTACGAGACACAGCGATTGGTTCTCAGAGGTTTTAACTATCCGAAGAGACAGAGACCACGCCTGCTGTGGAGCCAGTATTCTTTTAAAGGCAAACCATGCCTCTAAAACCACCATAACAAGTGGAATAAGAGGTTAGATGTTGCACCATATCGGGGATTTTGTGGTGCTTCTGCTGCTCTGGTTTTTATGTGACAGATTACTGCAGGTTTAGCTGTTAAACTCCTCGAGTTAAGAATATAAAATAAGAATATAGCAGCTCAGCATTGAGACTTAAAAGCTTTTGGATAGAATTTTCTCTTCAGTAAACCAGAGGACGAAACCCCCCAACTGACTAAAACAGAGACAGTCGAGACTGAATATAATTAAATGAGTTTTCTTCAGAAATCGCACAAAGAAAGAACTATTTAAAGTCCCCCAGTGTCCTCAAACGTGTTCAAATATAACAGGGTATCATTAAAAAAAAAAAAAAACTAAGTGAGCCAGGCCTGTGCATAGAGAATAAAACTGCATATAATGTGACTGACATGTGGAGTTAGTTTCATCTCAGGTGAAACCTGAGGCACACAGCCTCACTGCATTCAGAAGAGTTTACAATAATCAGGAAACTCCAGCGTTTTTAAATATGTTTTTTTTGCACATCAGTGTTTAAAATGGATTATTCTCAACGTCATAGTGTCGTAGTAACAAACGTAAAATCGGCTTCAGCATTTGGACAAAATTGCAGATAAATCTTTATGTGGGAAAGTAAAATAAATTAGACCAACAGTTGTTTTTTTGCAGGCTTAAACAGAGGAGAGAGCGGCAGTAAGTCGGTACTGTTCGTGTCAGTACTGTAACGGCAACAGACATGGGTGCAAAAACAAGACAAGAAAAAAAAAAACGAAAAAAAAAAAAAAAAAAAAA
>VUQR01001207.1:0-13053 GCA_015108515.1 Hemichromis elongatus
CAAACAACAGGCAGGCCGGCTCGTCTAACATTTCACGCATGCGCGGTACTGGACGCGCAAAGGTGTGAAAAACAACTCAAAACGATAGTGTGGACGGGGATCGTTTTTCCAGGAAAGCTCCGTTTTCCAAAAGATCCGGACTAGTGTGGACGTAGCCTTAAAGTATCCGTCTAACTGTTGTCTCAAATCAAGCCAGTTACTATATAATTTATTTATTTATTGTTTTTTGAGGCTTAAAGCTCTAGCCTACCTTCATTTTTAACTAGAACTCAAGTAATTCTACCAAATATGCCAGTGAAACTTACCTAAATACATTGTACCAGGCTTAAGGATGAGGGACAAAATAAGTTTTGACAAACACATTAATGCTGTAGCTAAAACTAGCTGCTTTTATCTCACAAAGGGGAAGCCATTCTTCTGCTTCAGAGAGTTTCAGCAACCTATCCGTGTCTCTATTTCATCTCGAGTTGGTTATTGCAAAAGTTTTGATTCAGGTGTTGGGTTTGTCTCTGCTTAGCCGACTGCAGCTGTTCCAGCGCGGTTATTAAATGGCACATGCAATGAGATTACATATCCCCCATACTGGCATCTTTATAGTGTTGTTTCAAATTAATTTCAGTTTTACTATTTGTTTTTAATGCATGGCAAGGGCATCTTTTTTTTAAACTCTCTGATCTTTTAAGCACATCCCTTCTAGATCCCTCAGGTCTGTTGAGCAAATGCTTCTAGCTGTCCCGAGGCCCAGATTAAAGCACAGAAGAGATCGGGTGATTGCAGTTGCTGCTTTAAAACAGTGGAACAAACTGCCCATTCACTTCTGGACATCTTCAACATTAGACAATCCCAAAACCCCTTTTGATAAGCCACTTTTATTCTTCGGCTTTTAAATCAGAAAGAGTTTTGCATAGTTTTATTTGAGTGGTTTTACACAACCTTTCTCACTTTTACGCTTTTATTTTTAAACTCTGTCATTTTGTCTTGTGTTTCATGTTATTTGACCATTTAAGAAGTACAGAAATTTGGTCTGTAAGCTGTAACTTGACCACATTGTATGACAGTTGCTGTGTCTCAAACTGCGTACTTCCAACTTAGACTTGCTATTTTGGGTAAATGAGTATGTTTCCATGTGGTAGCTGACAATCAGGTTGTCATTTCTGGTGTGTTCAGTTTGACAGCACTACCCTGTCACAGTTCACAAACTATGCAATGAAGTGCATACTGTAATACATGGAAGTGTGCTGTAAAGTATCCAAATTCACTCACAATGTAGATTTTTTTCTTTTTGTTTATTTAATATTATTGTGTAAACATAATCATACAGGTTGGGGTAAATAAAAATTCATCCACAATTTTTGGGTCTTATGAGAAAAAAGAAATAAAAGTTTTAAAAAAAGTGCCAGACTGTCGGTGGCAGTGATAAGGACATTACAGTTCTTTGAGATGTTATTTGCTGAGCCCAACAATGCCAATACAAAACTCCTTATCCCTCTCACTAAGTAGCTGTTGAGATATTGCGCTTCAGTGTGTCCATCCACGGATATGAAATCATTCTAGAAAAGCCGACTTGTGTTTCTTCCCACATAGCACGAGTTTGTAAGAGGAGGTAAAGCGTGGGGGAGGTGGTAATACTTAAAAGTACAATTGCAAAACCATGAAACTAATTTTCCCTGCTCATAAATATCAAAGTGTGACTGAATTTATCCCTTATGAACAGTACAATCATTTAGAGTGTGTGAGGTCTTTTGAAACCCACACACATCTTTTCATGTTTCTTTTATTTATTTATTTTATCCTATCAACATTTTATCAATCCAGGAAATGGGAGTCCCTTTTCACTTGGCATTTTGAAAGGACAAAGGATGAGATCATGCAATAAATGATTTCAATTCACTACTCACAAGCAGGAGCAGTAGCCTTGCCCTAATGGTAGGTACTAATTGTAATGGTTTTAAAAGGAGAGAGAGTCAAACGCAGGACAAAGGAGACCAGATCCAAATTCTTTATCACAATCTAAGGTCATATGCAGGCAGGCAGCCAGGCCAGATCTTCGTACGAAGATAAGTGCACACAGGTGTACTTTTTAGCAGTATGACTGGGATGAAGTTACATGATGAGAACACAATGGCTAAAAAAATACAGAAGAAAAATCTCACACAATGCAGTCTGTCCTCTAGTGAGTGCGCAGAGAAACAGAAGCACAGAATAGGGAAAGAAGCAGAACAAAGGGCAGGAGTAAAACTGATAAGGAAGAGGGAGACAGCTACGCCTCTCACAGAAAACCCATTTTATCCCATTTTAATAGACGTCAAGCAAAATATCCATGTTGATTATCACATTTTTGTTTCTTTACACTTACACTTGAGCTGCCCACCTGCAAAAAATAAATGTTGTTTTTGAGCTTTTAGCACTTGGCAGCTTTCTGCTCCTTTCTCTAATTAAACACATATTTTCTCACCCTTCTTCTTCACTCTCTAACAATGTGGTCAACTTGTGAAGAATACAGTCAAGGGTCAGCAGGATATGAGTTTTTGCTCTATTAAGAGCAACAGGTTGGATCACTTTGGATGGGAATGGCTGGTTTTCTCCCTCGCTGCAAAATAAAATGGTGCTAGCCCAGGGTGTATCCCCGATTCTCCAATCGAAAACTATATTTGCTGTTCAAGTTGGGATTTTGTAATCTAAAAGATTTTTGTTTACAGGATTAAGACCCTGAATACATAACTGGATCCCCCTCAGATTCATGCTGCTTTCTTTTATGTTTCTATCCATGTTGCTTGCGGTTACATGTCGAAGAAGAAATTAGTGGCTGAAATGAGTTATTGTCTTTGTAATGATCAAATCAGACGAGCAAAGCTGGATTTCTTCTCTCCCCCAGCGGCTCTGTTTGTGTGCCATTAAGACTAATTTCCTGCTTCCTTCTCTGTCCTTACAGCTACATTGGGAACCTTGGAATTCAGCTTGCTGTATGACCAGGAGAACAATGCACTGCACTGCACCATTAACAAAGCCAAGGTGAGCTACCAAGATGATGATGACGATGATGATTACAAAATTTTGCGGTCTTTACATCCACACTCCCACTCGAGCGTCTCTGCTTCGTGCCTTCGGTGTTTGCCTTGCTGTTGGTTTATATTTAGACTAACGGATCCCAGTTTACTCATCATTCACTGCACAGCCATCTGTCACTACATTGCTAACGAGGTTATAAAGGGCAGATCGATACAAACCAGCTGACGTTTTTTTCATTTTTTTTCTCAGGTTTGGGAGATAACTGTTGAGAGAAATGTTTTTGAAGAAGCCTGCTCTCGTGTCAACCTACACATACTGGCAAAAAGGCTGTAGAATAGCAACTTAACACATCCCACTGTTAAAAAAAGTGAAAGAGATATTTACAACTATTTTTATCCCAGAAGAAATTTGTAAAGCATATTGTTAAAAAACAGATCATAAATGGTACCACGCCAATCGATTTCATCTTTTTTTTCCTTTTTTTTGTTGTTGCCACTATTCAGATGATTAATGGGGATTTAGGCAGCAAGAGTCCGATATTATTTGTATTGGTCAAGATCAAACTAGACCTGAATGGACAGCAAGCATTTGGTGGCCTTTAGTTAAAAAATATTAAAATATGATAATATTAGAGCAGACCTTTATTTTTCATTTCCTCCCATTCCTAGGTAAATTTTAATATACTGCACTGAGGTGCTCCCATTTTTCTCATCTCATTTTGTTTCTGTTTGCTGGGAAAGCAAATTTTACCTTCCACATCCAGCTGTTTTCCTGATAAATTCAGGGTATACCTTCAGCAGTTTACCATACTTGTCTCTCAGTTGCTGGAAGTTTCTTTTTTGAGCAGAAATACTGCTTTTCTCACCCACTAATTAACTCCAGTGTCTTTCCATTGAGCTTCTGTCAATGCAGCGCAACTCTTCCTGCAGATGTTTCAAATGACTGGAGCGTTTCCTATTTTTGTTTTTAATTGTTAATTTGAAAGAGTGCAGTGCTGATCACCCAAAAAAATCATTATATCATCTATCACTGTAGCTGCAAGAAAACTGTGAAAATGCTTGCAGGGACTGCTGCAGTGGCATTGATAAATTTTTCAATAACTAAATAATTATCAAACATAGTATGCTGAGATAAACCATCTCGCATTTTTAATAAAAACACCATTTTTATCTGATGTATAATGGTGAGCGAATAGGTATCGTCCTCACTCGTTCCCTTGTTTGTGGTTGTTGTGATGAAGTGATGGTTTTGACAGCCACGGCTGCCGTCAGCAGCTATAACTCTTCCTATCTGTCTGTGTGAATAGCTGGTATGGAGGAAAGTGGGCATCAGAGGAGCCTGTCTTGGCAAGAGTGTCAGACAGCAGAGTGGGCATCAGGCCATCTTGATTTATGGTGTTTATTTTCTATACTGCTCAGCTCCTAGGCTTCAGCTGCCGACCAGCCAAGCAGAGGAACCGGTTTTTCTCCCTTGAATAGTGTATATAGCAATTTCCATGATTTAATTTGTTTTCTAAACCCCTTACTGATCCTTCTAACCACAGATTGTTTCGTTGGGTTTTCTGCCAGAGCTGAGATTGCTTCAATAGCAACTTCAGCTTCGGCCTCAATTGCGGATTTCTCTAATGAGATGTTATGGATTTTGGCTTGTTGAAGATTAGGAGATTCATACAAAATCAACACTGGGAAACTTTGTTGAAATTCTGTGGATTGATGTTGGTGGCTAACGTGGCAGAGTACAGCAGGCGCAGGGTTTTTTTTTCTTCTTCTTCTTTTTCTTCCTTTTTTATGCAGTCATGACAGCGCACGTGTACAGTGCCTATTATCATAACCAAGCTGGCATTTGGTCAGAAAAATAAATGTCATTCATTGCCGAAGCTGACAAAAGGTCACCTGACAAAATGACTGAAAAAAACAAAACAGGTTGAAGAAGGTGGAAAAGGCTACTGATCAGATAATTATTCTAACATGGCAAACAAACTGAATTTAACTGGTATAAAAAGCATTTATAGAGGAACAGGTCAAATGTAGAAAATTCAGAAGGGCTCAACTCTTTCCAACTCTACCTGCTCAACTGCTCTTATTTGTATTGAACCTCTCAAGAGAGGAACACAAAGGAGACTGAAGTACAGCCAAAGAACCTGATGCACAGAAATGACGAGTACTGTACAGTCAAACTGTAATTTAGAGAAAAAATAAACTCATTTCATCATTGTGTTCACTATAAAAATGGCATTTTCAAATTATTCTCACTAAGTATATTCTTTGGATTTTTATCAACTTCAAATTATATCCTCAAATTTCATGTCATTGACAAAATACTAGCTCTTTGACAATTAAGGTGGTTTCACAGTCAAGAAGTTCACTCAAGGCTTAAGAACACATAGCTACATCCATATTTTATACTGTGTACGGCCATGAGCCAATGGGTTAAACTTGATAACACTCCTTTCCCAAACACAGAATTAACTACAAATTACAAAATTGACTGGATTTTATTCAGTGCAACCCAAACTGAGTCAATGAACTCATTATGAAAGTGCAGAAGAAGACGTCAAAGTCAAGTTCAAGAGCCATTTTCCTTTAGACTTCAACAGGACCAGAAGTCTTTTTGCAACCAAAGCATCCACAGTTTCAAAGCAGGCCTTATTTCCAGAAATGTATTCTCTAAAATTGTTGTAATTTTATCCAACTCAGAGTTGCATTAGAAGGGCTAGAGCTCATCCCAGCTGTCATAGTGTCAGGGGAAAAAACATTCACACTCACACCTACAGTCAATTTAGAATTATCAGCTAATCTAGCATGCGTGTCTTTGCACTGTGAGAGGAGGCTGTGGTACCCATGCAGGCACAGGGAGAATAAGGAAACTGCACAGAAAAGCCCCGGCAGGCTGGTGGATTCGAACCCTGGACTGTCTTGCTATTGTGCTGTCCTCATAGGTCCTCGTGGCTTTTTTAAATATCTAATGCTAGAAGCACAGACAGGCCCTGCCCTGCAGCTCAATCAGCAGGCGGAAACCTTCCCACAGCATTTTAAGATATTATTCACTTACCCAGCACAAAAGCAACAAAATGTTATCTGCATAATTTCCCATCCATTAAGTCACTAATCATTACCTCGACATTTTTTTCTATTTTCTCACACTTTTATCGCAAAGCAAATAATATATCATCTTCAGTCACTTTTTGTTTTCTGGGACTCAAAAAGGATGAATGAGTTATTCACTGTACTTTTTTTATCCTCCCTACTGCGCACAGAGAGAAGTTACCTTGCAGTGTTAAGTTCCTTTTTCCATTAAGTAATTCACTCATTAATGCTTATAGAGGCTGTTGCAGAGCCGTTTTCAGTTAAACTTTACACATAATATAAGAGGTCTGTGGGTTTCTTGGCAGCTACACATAGTAATCTACTTTTAATTTGTAAGTGGAACTGAAGGGCCCTGAACCAAGCAATAAGTATGAAGGTAATAGGACACAAAAGCCCACAGACTCTCTCCTATTAACATTTAATTAAATCCTCACCGTGGCATGTCAACAAGAAGAGAGCCAGACCTATTTGATAGGATTACCTTTATGAAAGCTACTTTTTCAAGGCAAAATCACTGTGATTAAAAACATTTTTCTCTTTTTTTTTATACCATTGAAGAAAAAAAATCAAGCACTGATCCTTTGGTGTTAGGGCTTGAATTTTTAGATCGTTAATAACACCATGTGTGATTTCATCTTTCTGATTTCTATCATGTTGAAGTGAACTTAATTTCTACATGGCAGGCATGTCACTAAGCAAAAAGGGAGGGAAACTAGCACTTACTCAACCCAAGATGTGCTGACTTCAAATAGTATTTCTATGAAGTTCCAGGTATAAATACAAATGTTATAGCTGCAAGCAATGAATACTCTCTGGACTGTTATTGATTGTTTATTGATTTTATAAGGCCTTTCAACTGAGGGAAATGTATCCCACATATGTCAAACTTCTTTTCATTGTTAGCTATCAGTTATATAGGATATAGTTATATTTTTCAAATTTCTTATAGTGAATTGGAATTTTCACAAGGTTTCCTTGTAATGAATGAATCATGGTCATAACTTTAATGTCATCAGCAAAACTTTAAACCTCTAAACCACTGTAGGTTTAACCATTCCTACACAACACAACATGAAGGAGCTGGGGTTGTGATGGGTTGCAAAGCAGCTTGGAGATGCGCAGGAAGTAAAAAAAAAAAACTTGCCCAAAAAGGTTATAAAAGGTTAATAACATTTCAGGATCAGGCTTTAACATTTGTGAAGGAAGCTATTAGGTTTTAGGTTTGACATCATTAACTCCTCTCCTTTCCTTTCCTTAGCAGAACCAGCATTCCAGGCAGCTTACTAAGCCAAGTGAATTAGGACACATTCATTGTCTCACTTGAGAGAAAAAAATTAATTTAGCCTTCTTCGGCTTTAATGTGTTATAAGAGAGTGCATACATGTAGATGGCCAGAAAGACAAAAATATCTCAGAGCTGTGAGCTGTTCCTCTACATGGTTGTTGGCTGGAGCAGTCAGAATGTGTGGCATCATGATGACTCAAATACTGACAAATGAGTTCTGCTCTTTCTTTGGGGGTGTTTCATTTCCATCACCCCTGGTGAGACTTTAGCAAATGGCACAGAATGACTCAGTTCCATCTCCAAGACCTTGGCCATCAATAGAGATGCTCTTTGTTTTACAGCTAGTTGATACTAATAAAGCTGAGTAAAGTCACTACTTTAAAGTGTCTTAATTTGGTATTTGAGATGATAAATTTCCTGTGGAATTAAAAATCTCCTCAGAAGAAGATTCATACCAACACATCCACAACCTAAACAATATAAAAGACGTAGAATGTCAGTGCCCACCCAAAATACATCACTGTTTCCATCCATATTTGCAACTCTACCTCGTGTAGTGAGGATGCAAATCTGTTTTCAGAAGTTGAGACTTTGGTCTAAGCACAGGAATGTTTGAAGTAGTCCACCTGTTTATTAATACTTTCCTCTTCAGACACTGCTTGGTTACATTTAGGCATTCAGTTGAATGGTCAGTTCTTGTAAAAAGACTGATTTGGATTCAAATATATCATATAACAATGCTGACTATGGGATGTCACCAGAACCGGTAGTCACAATACCATTCGATAGTCTGAAAATTCTGTAAACACACCGAGAATTGTTTTTTCTGTGGTACCATACCATCACAGGCAGTGTAAGTAGTGAAGCAGCTATTCCACCAGAACTGAAGGGGCCAATATACGCCTACAAATGTTCTGGTCCTTACATGCTGAACAAAAAAAAAAGAAGGAAGCCTGCAAGTGTGTGAAAAAACTACAAATGGTGCTCTAGAAACTACATATGGAAGATGTCAGTTAGTTCAGCTGCCGTGATAGTGCTGCTTTGACTCTGACTAATGAAGGCACTTAAATAAATGGCCCATGAAGGTATCAGTATCAGCATTAGAGAAGAAGGAATATGTCTGACCACTGTTGTCGGGATAGTTCTAACAAAGGTAAACTGAGTAATGTTACACTGAGAATTTAGAGCAGATGTTTTATACATGGTCAAATTGTTTTTCCATTTTTTAAAATAGTGTAAAAATCCATTTTTACATTCTGAAGAAATATAATTTTCTTCAATTACATTTTATCACATCTTCTTTTTCTAAAATGAGATGTGGTTATGTTATAAAAATGCAATTTTAAACCACTTTTAAGTTGGTACTGCTCTCATGTAAGATACTTCTTGCAAACACTCATCAAAAAGAAATATAATTTCTCTTCTTTTCTTTTAAATTCATTTAATACCATCAACACACCTACCAAAACTATAGGCTTGATTCAAAAAAAGAGCTACTCTTTGCTAGTTGTTAGTTACTTTTATATAGTCTAATTATTTAATTTTCGAAAGACCTGATAGTATCGTATCACTCCAATAGAGAACTTTGCTTTCAGACTGCTGGTTTACTTGTGGGACAAGTAAATTGTGGGACAAGTTTAATTATTCTTTAATAATATCACATTTTACAACATTATTTTGTGTAATGGAAAAGCACAGAAGCTAATTAAAAGTATGAGAGGATCTACAAGGGGCAAGGGGGGCAACTGCCCCCTCCTGTTAAGCCTTGTCCCCCACCCCGTGTGCCCCCCACCCCCAACAACTTTTATGTGCTTACAATACTTGTAAAAACTAATTGCTTGATCGTCCAAAAGCCTCTAATAGCCTTTGTTTTCTTAGTAGAGTTAGTGATACAATAAATTGTTTTGAAGTGTTTTTCTGGGTATTTGTAGGGGTTTTTCGCACACTTCACTGAAGAGCTTGTGCCACCCTGCCTAGACCTCTTGCCCCTCCTTTGCCCCCCATGTAAAATTTTCTAGATCCACCACTGATGCAAAAACAATTTATAGAAATCTTAGTAAATCATATAAACTATTTGAATAATACTGCAAACGTGACAGACAAGCACTTTAATAATACACCTTGTAGAATCTTTTTGAATTACAGCTCTATCTGCTACAGTAGCTTCACCTCTTTGATTTTACTGATGCAAACATAATGTAACCGTGTATTCCTACCTTGCCATTACAAATCTTAGGGAGTAACACACTGTCCCTGTCTTTGATTCTCTCAACTCAGATGATTGTAATTCTACCACAGTTCTCCTGCTGTCATGCTTATACATTGTTATGCGTCAACACATCACCATACAACCATAAAATTGCCTACAGAACTCCTCCCTGCAGGACGCCCATCTATGGAAAGACGCAGTCATTGCTCCTCTACCATCATTCTGTTATTCAGCTTCATAAGCGCAGAAAAATTACAGGCCAATTTACAATCTTACAGATATCTGCAAAACAGCTCGTGAATGTAGATGATCGACTTCACTGAATATGAGAAACAATATATTAGCACCTTAAAACTGAGTGCTGTTTCAGCTTTTGATCTCCCAGACTTCAGACACAGTAGGCCTGGACGGTTGCTGGAATCCACAATCACTGCTCCTTAGTGCTCACACTCACACCTGACTTTTCCAATTTATTATCTTAGCAGGTAACAGTCACAGTTGATCTGGGTTCTTTCTTTCAGATCTAAAAGGTTCTTGCACCTCGTTGCCTGCTAGAATCATCTGCGGCCCCCTGGGCAAAGCATAACACGAACCCCACATGTTCAGAGTTTAAAAAATGAATCAACGCCTTTGTTCCTTTTTGTCCTTGTAGTAGCACGTCATACCAGGCGGTCTATCAGCTTGTCTATCCATCTGTCCAAAGATCTGGCACATGCTGGTCAGATTGTCCTCAGATTTGCTGCAGCTTCTTATCTTAATATAGATAGCAGCAACCAATTTGCCATCTGAATGAATGTTGTACACACCAAATCAAACTTCAGTGCAATATTTTGTCACCATTCTTTTAACCAAGCAAAGCGTATGTGTAGGTTCCTGCAGGAACTGGTTTCCCAGAGTTCCTGAAATCCTGCTTTCATAGAAAAGTTACTATAGCCAAAAGGGGCCATTTGCTTTCTTCACTCTTGGCTTCATCTCTGTGTTGTTGTACTATTTTTTCAAATCTTTGCCATCAGTGTTATTTCCACAGTACACCATATTCCTCCAGTCACTTAGAGTGGCATTGCAAGTTAATGCAAATGCATATTGTTTAGAAAGCACAGAGGATTTAAGAAAAAAAAAGCTGCTTTTGTTGTATATTACAGAACTGCTAGTCATACTTGCAGTTCTGTAAGACTTCCTCATGTTTCTTCTTTTGAAACAATACTATATCCCCTCCTTTAATTTTTGCAGAAATTGGTTTAGTTTGTCAGCATCAATATCTAGTCAGTCTCTCTCACACTAGAAAACAGTCAGTTAGCCAAAAGTCAGAGCTAAAGGAAAAAAAGTTAAGTTGTAAAGGATGAGTCACGGAAAAGAGAGACGTGGAGAAACAGGGGAAGTCCCAGCCTGCACAGAGCAGGGTCGAACAGGCTAGACGAAAGGGAGGGAGACACAGCGGTCGCCTTGGAATCAGAGCATCAGGTGGATAACTTTAACACATTAAAGTGGGGAATGATGGCACATCTCTTGTATGATTGAATTTCAGTGGTGGGGCCCACTCTTTTAGTTAGCCTGTATTTGGATATGGTGTGTGTGTGTGTGTGTGTGTGTTTGGATCATCTTTTGAGATCATCTTTTCCCGGGCATGAGAAAGACACACAGTGAGTCTAGGCGTATCATCGAACGAAATCGATTTAGTTAGATGAAAAGTCAGAGGATCACAAATTTCGCAACACTCTAATTCACTCAGAAAGGGGGTGTAGTCAAAGCGTAGAATTAAATCCTGTTTCAAATCCTGATATGGTGGAGAATAAATAAATAAATACTGAAAGCATTGTCAATCAGGGCTTCCCCAAGTGTTTTCCCCAGGTCTAATCTGACCTCCTCCTGTGCAATAATAATTTATGTTTTTTTGTTTTGTATCTCAGCTTATTCATAATCTTATCCTAGTGTTTTTGTGAATCAATTTTAAATTGTAAATATGCCAAAATAAGAAGAAGAATAGAGAATAATTAACTGGGCAGATGTGGCTTTTTCTCATGGCCGGGATGCCAATTATACCACTATCGCATGGTTCAATTACAAACAAGGTGTCCTTTCTGGAGTGTGATGTGATGCTCCGAGTGACCAGTCACTCTCAGGGAAACTGATCGGTCCCTCTAAGATCATCATTTGTCAGTGAGCAGGGTTACCGCTGTTTGTGGAGTGGGTTTTAAAGGCCCCAGTGGGATGTGCACCAGGGCATGATGGCTGCAAATTATACCAACACAACCCCTCCAATCTCCTCGAACAAAGCACATCTGCACAAACGCTTCATTCCATATGTCTGTGAAAATTCTCAGTCATCCAGGTCATCGTATTCTAAGGAGCTTGGAAAGAAAAAGCATCTGGACTTCTTTAAGTTGCTTGAAGACATTTCACATCTTATCCGAGGAGCTTCTTCAGTTCTAAGGTCAAATGGTGGAGAGACCTCATACCATAAAAGCACAGTGGTGGAGGGCTTGATTTGCAGCCTGGGTACCTTTCAGTCATTGAGCAAAAATGTGAGAAACTGATAAAGTTATGAATAAAATCATTACTTCAAGTTACTGCTGCTCAAGGTGGTTCTACAAGCTGCTGAATCATTTTCACACAGTTTTAATAGTGATTTTTTTTCTGGGTTTTTTGCACTTATCAGTGAGTCTCACATTGTCTTACAATTCAGTTGCAAAACCCAGACCTGTTAATTTACCACGACCTACACTAAAACCTACATTAACACTCCACAGTAATCTCCCTGTCTCTTCTTTCTGCTGCAGAGACTTCTTTTATTTCCTAGCACACACAGACTTGGTTTCTTAGAGATGTTTTTGCTCTTTAAAAAAAAATTCATTATCAATAATTGCAACTGTTTTCATGTCACAGCTTTTACATAAAAAGACCTAATGAAACAAATTGTCTTTCCTGCTTGGCTTCCTGATGTCTCTGTCTAGTTTTGTCTACTTCTCTCCTCTACCCTGGAAGAGTCTCACAGTCTGTTGTCAAAACCTAAAATCCTATAAGAGGAACTATGGATTTGATCAGCTGGTCCCTAAATGCAATTGACACCCTCTTCTCGAAGAGAAGCCTGGGTTCGGGAGAGCCCGAGTGTCCTGGAGGGACATTCCCTGCTGGATACACGATGGAGGATCGTGTGCCTAGCGGGACTGTACATTGAGGACATTGAAGACATCTACATTTTCGGACTCATGATAACGGGGCTCTTGCTGATTGGAGCTGGCTTGGCCCTGGCTATTGAAGAATAAAGAAAGCGGAGACGGCTGCTCAAATCGCCAGAACGCTGCCCCCTATGCTGATTAAAACGGTGGAGCGAGTCGTGGCTTCCCAAAATGAGCTCATTAGAGGAAGCAAGGATGACATCATGGAGAGGATCACGTCTGCTGTGAGTAGTTTTAACATCGCACCTGAAAACATCCGGGAGAAGCTGACAGCTGTCGTGAACACTCA
>VUQR01001208.1:7999-22430 GCA_015108515.1 Hemichromis elongatus
TTATATATTATTTTATTTTTTTTTTTTTTTTAGTTGTGATGAGCGAAGGGGGGAGGGGGAGACTTTTATAGTGAAACTGAATGCAGCATATCCCAAATGATCCATCTTTCTGACACCCAATTCACAATCCCTGCACACTCGAACATGCACGCTTGTTTACCACCAATACATTTATTAAAATACAGTCCCCTTCGGTGGGTGCCTGATGGTCAACAGAGCCAGAATGTTAGAATTTAATAAATGCATAAGCAGTAAGTGAAAGTGCATTGAGTAGTTTTTGTGGAATCTTTCTGACATGTAAAATGACGAGAACATAAAAAATTCTGTATGACATGAAATGAGTAACTGAGCTCTTGACTCTGTACTTTCCTGAAGAGTTCAAGGCCAAAGGCTGATGTTATTGTGACCACAGACATTTTCTTTTGACAGCCATTTAAAAAATATATAGATTTGTTACACTACAGAGCTACAGAAGTTATGTTTGTGTTTGCATCATCTTGGATTTTAATTATGGAAAATTCATATCAAAGTTCATGGTGATTCTGTAAGGTTACTTTGAAAGTGGCATGTTTGCTGGTGCCAGATATTTCAGAAACTTCATATTTTCTGGAATTTTCCAACAAAACCATCTTTAGGATTTTCAGAGAATCAGAAAATGAGAAAATATATAGTTCAGAAGTCACAAAGCTCAAACCACGACAGTCACTCTTTCTCAGTCCCATAGAACACTTTTGGGATGTGTTGATTAGCAGATTTGTCTCATGGATTTGCAACTAATAAATCTACAACAACTGTGTCACGCTAACATGTCGGTAAGGACCACAGAAGGTTTTGCGTTCATAGCCACCATCAGGCTGGGGTCTTGTTGAGTTTGCATGTTTTCTGGGTGCCTGTGTGGATTCTCTGTATGTTCTCTGTAAAGCCTAACCTCTGGACTCCACTGTAATCACAACATGAACATTTTGTCATTCATCTCATGTCTTGTTTTGTCATCTCTTTGTTGTCTCTCATTCTTAGATGAGTCTTACACTGGATGCATGAAAATGCGTTAGCTTCTTTTAACAAAGCAAAACTAACTGGGTAGAAAATATGAACATAATTTATAGTCATACAAATGATTATACAGTGTCACTTGTGGGATTTACCTGTAAAATAACAATTTTACCAACAATGAACAAAGATTGTGCAGAAGTTCATAAACATTCTCGTCACCGAAAGAAAAAAAGTTCAAAGTTCAAACTAAGCTCATCCAACTTAACAACTTCAAAGTTAAAAAATAAACCTTTCTATCTTATTAAGTCCTGATTCTGATCTTATTAGTGTACATGATGACTGCTGGACTCAATTAGCAATAGATTTGTTCTTAGTGATGTTAATTATATGTTCTTAAAATAATGCTAGAATTTCACAGCACTGTTATCAAGTCCAAACTTTTGACCATAACATTTTTATGCAAATTAGAGATGGTCAGACAGAAGGCCTGTGTTGATTTGACATATTACCCAGTTGTAGTAGTTTAAATCATAATTAACCTTTAATATTTTTCAATTTCAACTGCTTCTCACTGGACGTAATTAACAGATATTTTTTTCTGTTTCCAAAGTGTCTATTTTTGCTTCTCGTTTGCTACAGCTGCAATTTTTGAAATTTGTCAATAACTTGAAAGGCAAAGGCTGGGCTTACTGTGCAGCAGCTCATACTGCATATCCTAACAAGACCAAGGCCATAAACTATTTTTCACTAATTAGTTCTCTTTGAATAAATTGAAATTTTATGCAGTACTTGTTAATTACACCTGCTAATTGTGTTAGGTTATTGTGGTGGATACCAGAGTTGGCTGGTCAGAGCAGGCATAGCTAACAAATCAAGTGACAGCCATTTAAATTTAACAAAAATGTTTTTCTGTGTTGAACATATGTGTTAGTTTGTAACTAGCAAGCTTGGCTGCTTGCTCTGTAGATCCTTGTTGCTACCCTTAGATTAGAGCAATGATACGAATCCATTTCTATCTTTTTAAAAATGACTTAATGAATTCAAAGATTGGTGCAGCTCTAGTCAGATTAGTGACACGAGATCAAAGGCTGCAAAGTTGAGGTAAGGGCAATCACTGAAATGAACTTTTCTTACACTCCTTGATACATGGTTGCATCATTTTATCCTTTTTTTCCCCCTTTTGTTGGGAAGGTGGATTAAATATATAATAAGGTACAGGAGAGTCTTGCTATCATACATAAGTTTAAAACTTAATGGAGGAGCTCTTATTCTGCCCTGTCTGTACTCGTGGAGAGCAATCTCCCTGATAATGAAAAGACTTTAAATTGTTTATTAAGTGTATGCTGGAATTGAAGTTTAATCTATGACATTGCGATGATTGTTATAGCTCATGTAGTTCTTTTATTTTGGATGTTTAAGTTTTGAATGATTATTTTTTTTAACATTAATGGGAATCTTGCCTGAAGTGCATCTTTAACTTTTTGCCTCATCTGCTGAATCCTTGTCTTTAATGGACAGCAGGGGAGGCTGTGTGCTTATCCTGTACAAACGACAGTCTTCCATCTGTTTATCTGAAGCTGTGATAGATGGGCTGTGGAAATTTCCTCCCCCTTGTGTAACTGCAATCAGTCTCCCCATCACTACTGATAACACAGCTTGCCAAAAACACAAGCTCACAGTGGCAGCAGGTCTTCACAACAAACTGGGTTAATGATTCAGGAGGACTGCCTGTCACCCTCTGGACTCACAGAGGTCCAGCCTTGTATTTGTCTGTCTATCACAAGGATTTTATTCTCTACCCCATTAGTGTGCTGGCCAGACAGAAAAGAAATGGAACTTTGTTAACATTGTGCTGGAAAATGGATGCGTGCTTAATGGTTTCTATAACTGGAAGAAATAAGAGTCAGGCTAAACTGCATGATGGTGAATTAAGATCTCTCTTACATTGGCAGAGTTAAATGTGATGGAACGTTTGTTTGGGTAAAACCCAAATTCAAACCCAGGAACAGACACATCAAAATGTCACAGGAAGATTTTCAACACATATACAATAAAACCATGCGAGCTGCACCTGGACAAAATGCAGTGACAGAAAACACAATTAATGCACAGCCTGCTTTGTGTTTTTCTGTGCTTTTTGGGCAATGCAGTGTCAGTTGGACTGGTTTTCCTTTGCCAATAGAGGTATTTAGATTATAACAGTTGCAGTTGTTATATGAGTACAGCAGAGGCTTGTTTTCAGCTGCAAACATGCTAATGTTTTATTAACATTATTATAATACACAACAATGGGGAATTTGACCAAATATCAATTACACTGAATAAAATTGTAGGATTCAACCCTAAAATTGTTGTGAACTTTTGGCATGATGCATATACAGAAGTCAACAAAACGAAAGTGGTCGTTTTTAGAGTTTACATTAAAAGGTGTAAGGTTACATTTTTGCTTCATGGCTTTTGTCTGCTTGCACTCAGTGTATATTTTGAAACATATCCTCCCTTTTTTAGTCTGGATTTATAATTTTGTTTCATTTCTCTTATTGTCTTAATGCAGAAAATATATAGAGAAAATTGGAGTCGATTTTGTTGAATACTGACAATGTCCCATCAATGACTTTACCTTTTTTTTTTTCATTTTTCAGTGTAACCTTATCTACTCTTCCATTTCAGACTTAACTTTTTCAGATGATCCCAACAAGACAACAGTTTTTTTCTCCTGTTTGGGCCCCAAAAAACATTTTGTTAATAAAGGTTCTTGTTTTCTTCTACATGCTGCTGCTTATTATTTTATTAAACACACACCAAGCCAAAAGCCTTGAGTTTACAGCCCAAAACTAACAAAAAATATAGCAGGCTTTCTAAAATTTACCACAGTAAGACAGGTAATTAGTATTAACTATGCAATTGTGTCACAATTTTCACGCTGCTATTAATTACCTCATCACTTTCATTGGCTGGGAGAAACATAATGCCTAAATTTGTCCCTGTAACTTTGCTGAGGAGATTATTTATCATCATGGGTTGTAATTATACCTGGGGCTCAGCGCATTCAAATGGATTTGCTGTGGTGCTGATAGCATAAATGTTTGATGAGATGTTTTCATTGATGTGTGACTGGCTCTGCACTATTGCCAGAGAGAGGCTAACAGGTCCCCCTCATCCCTGATAGTGTTTGCTTCAATCACATCTGATAAGATCACCGACTTGAGGAGAGGGTTTTCACAATGTACTGAGTTCACACAAATATCTCATTTGTCAAAGGTCAGTGATGTGAAAGATGTCTTGAGCAGTTGTCTTCGGCAAACCTGCATTCATGTAAACAAGCAACCACGCCCATTAATGTGCAACTCTAAAAAGAAAAGACTATGTCCTGAGGTTTGTCTCAAACAAGTTAATTTTACCTACAACGTTTGGTTAAAACTTTACTATGGGTAGCACAAAAACGACAAGTTTCAATAAAAATAAAAAGAGCATAATTGACTCTTTCAGAGACGTCCTTCACATGTCTAACAAATAGAGCTGCATCAAGCACTAATAGTGAAATTGCTTACTAACAGAACAGAGAGCCTTTAGATTTAATACACAACTAATACAACCACAGTATCACTAGTAAATAAATATAAAATACTGCAAAAAATAAATAAATGAATTAGCAAAGATGAAAAAAAAACATGTTAGACGTGGATTTTTTCAAAGAGTTGTTTTGGGAAAACTTAGACAGGACTGGACAATTGTGCAAAGGAAAACTGGACAAAATCAAAGTGTTCTGTACTTACTAAAGTAATATATTTGTGTTCAGAAGCTTACATAAACTCATCGGGCATGAATATCCTGGTAATTTAATGATTTATATAAGCTGTTCCTTTTCCAAGGTGAAAAGATTTTGCAGGCTACATCTTTAATGAGTTCAGAAACACCAGATGGATTCTGGGGAGAAAAAAGTCAGGTCAAATTACACAAAGTTTAGGCTATATGTGAGGATTTCACTTCAGTTCAATTGTATTAATACAGCTCCAAATTACAACAGTCACCCCAAGACGCTTAATATTGTAAGGTAGACCCTACAATAATATATACAGAGAAAAACTCAACAATCATATGACCCCCTATGAGCAAGCACTATGGCGACAGTGGGAATGAAAAACTCTGTTTTAACAGGAAGAAACCTCCAACAGAACCAGGCTCAGGGAGGGGCGTGGCCATCTTCTGTGACTGGTTGGGGTGAGAGAAGGAGAACAGGATAAAGACATGCTGTGGAAGAGAGACAGAGATCAATAACAAGTATGATTCGATGCGGAGAAGTCTTTTAACACATAGTGAGTGAAAAAGGTGACTGAAGAACAAAATACTCAATGCATCATGGGAATCCCCCAGCAACCTACATCTATTGCAGCATAGCTAAGGGAGGATTCAGGGTCACCTGGCCCAGCCCTAACTAAAGGGCTTTTAAACCCAGAAACATGTACTAACTGCCAAGCACGGTGTTAGCATTATGTTCTGGGGCTGTTTTAGTGCCAGTGGTATTGGTAAATTGCACAAGCTGGATGCAGAATGTACTGTACAAGATATTACAGAGAAATCTAACACCAGTGTTCTCATAATGTTGTGTTTTTGAAATTAAATTATATATTATTTCTGAAAGTAAAAACTGAAGAGGCAAAAAGAACAGACATGGCAGTGGTTCCTGGGCCTGATGACTATGGTGGGACAACTCTGAAATTGGTTTGGGGTGTTTCCCTGTCAGGAACAGTGAGTAAGACCAAGAGCAGTTTTAGTGGTGTGTGCTGAATACATTTGGTTGGTTGTTACACCATCTGACACCTTCACAACACACAATTAGAAAACAATTTAACAGACAAACTGTAATGGGAAAATTAGTATTGAGACTACATTTGCAATGAAAGCAAGTAAGTTACATTTTATTACTGTAGAACGTTTCAAGATAAATATTAAAGTGCTTCAAAACAAAATGACTGATTATAAAAACAAAAGTTAACCAAACGTAATTCTAAAAAGATGGATTTCAGCTTTTTCTTGAAAGAGAAGACAGATCTCAATGATGTATGCTGGTGCTTGTCCACGAAGAGCTCTAAAAGTCAAAGCTGCAGTTGCTCTTGATTCTAGGTCTAACTGTGTGACATGCACGTATTTGGAAGACTTGCTCAGAATGTTGCATTGAGGCTTCAGACTAACCTCCAGACCTTCAAAGAAATGTTTGCTGTGACACAATGAAAATTAACTTGGCAGTATTTCTTAAGTGATAAAAACAAAAGCAAACTAGAGATTTGACATTAACATTCAGTCAAAAGTTACCCCTTATACCTGATAGAAGATTTAGCAAATGTGGCAAAACGTTTCCATGACAGAAATCTGTTAGTGGCCAGATTGTGGCTTTAAATGCAACTGAAAATAATCTGCATAGCAGTGAGTGCAAATGTATTTAAAGGTGCTCAAAATGTGCTGTAGAGGGAGAACCATAATAAGAGAAGCGGAAGAGGACCTACACTTGGAAGCAGGATTGTTCAGATAGATGTGATGTGAACCACTTTAAAGCTGACCCAGATACACCCACCAAGCATTTCAGCCTACTGAGTATAATGTGATGGTCAACAGTATGAAAAGCAGAAGTAAGGTCCAACAAAGGTCAGCAGAACAAAACATTCTCCTGCATCACTTTGCATCAAAATGTCGCTGGAGACTCTGAGAAGAGCTGCTTCCTGTGCTTTATGAAAACCAGATTTAAATTTATCAAGAATGCTGCATTTGTCCAAGACAGCATGGAAGTGCTTGGCCACAACCTTTTCTAAAATCTTGGCAAAAACAACAATTCTGAGATTGGTTGATGGCTGCTAAGAAATGAAGGGTCAAGTTTGGGTTTTTTTTAAGTGGGTGGATGACAGCATTCATAAACTAAGCAGGGACTTGACCAGAGACCACTCAGGTGTTTATTATAGCGATCAGTAGACTGAAAGACATGTTTGAACAGAGGTCAAATGAAAGAAAGAGGTGGCTTTCATTGAATTTTCATTTAATAAACTAATTTGACCTTCTCAGATAAATAACTGCAAAACCTTTTAAAGTAACAGACAGACTTAGACCAGGAAAGACATTTCCTGATCCATGCTGGTGAATAAATATTATTTCTTACATTAGTGATTTGGTCTTCCAAGAAACAAAGAAAATAAAGAAGGACAATTTTCACAGTCATTATTTGAAAGGTTTCAAGCTTTAAAAGTTTAAACATGCTTTAAATGGTGAATACTGTCATTTAGCATTGTTAAAATATAAAAAGTAGAAAGTAAATACATTTATGGTAAAATGTTGAGAACAGAAGTAAAAAACTGTCAGCAAATCAAATACTCAAGTAAAGTAGAGATGCATGAAAATTCAAGTAAAGTATTTGTTTTTTAATACGTTCTACCTCTGAGTTTAAATAACTCTAATGACCTTGAACTCATATTTAGTTTAACCACATTTACTATTCAACATGGCCTCAGGATAGCTTCTTATTAGCTTTCTTTAAGTAAACCAAAGGAAAATGTCTTCAGACCAAAACTCTTCTTGGATGTCAGCTGCTTCTTGTTCTGTTCTCCTTCCACATGATCCCACATTCAGTGCAGGGGACTAGGTTCATAACCCACAGTATAAAGCTCCTCTGTACATGTTTTTGTATTCAGATATTCTTGTACTATGTTCGTAATGTGTCTGGGATTTCCGTCATGGTGAAAAATTAAGCCGAGCCGGTGCCAGTCAGATGCTTTCCAGATGGTACTGCATGGTTGATAAAAACCTGATTTTATTTTTCCTTCAACTTTAAGAGGATCCCCAACACACCTGTCAGAAATGCAGCCAGAAATCAAAACAGAGTCTACACCATGTTTATAAATGTTTCTAAAAACTCACTCTTGTACCTTTCTTCTGATCGTTGATATGGACGAAAGCTTGAAAAGAAATTTCAAATTTAGACTCCAGTCCATACGACTGCTTGTCAGTGACTCTGAGTCCAGTTAATGTGTAATTTGGTACAGCTCGGCCTTTTCAGTCCTTTTGTGTTTCGTATGAATGGTTCCCCTTCTCTTAAGCAGGGGACGTGTGGGTTGCTGCAAGATTTCAGTCATGTCACAGTGTGTTATCAGTGGTGTTCTTGGTCACTGTAGTCCCACTGTGGTTCTTTTTTTTTCTCTCACCCCAACCGGCCGCAGCAGATGGCCCCGCCCCTCGCTGAGCATGGTTCTGCCGGAGGTTTCTTCCTGTTTAAAAGAAATGTTTTTCCTTCCCACTGTCGCCAAAGTGCTTGCTCATAGGGGGTCATATGATTGTTGGGTTTTCTCTGTATGTACTGTTGTACAATACAAAGCGCCTTGAGGCGACTGTTGTTGTGATCTGGGGCTATTTAAATAAAATTGAATTGAATTGAAGTGAACTGCCTTCAGATCACTGCAAAGCTCCTCCCATGTAGTTTTGGCTGATTGCCCACCCTTTTCATGATTATCCTCACTCCATGAGGCCATATGCTGTTACTTAACTGAACAACTGCAATTGTTCAGCAGCATTACTTAAAGAAACTGAATGATACCTAAAAATAGGGCTGGTAGTCCTTTAATAGCAAGGTCTGCGACTGTCACTTGAACTGATAATACAAAGATTCTTTTCTGTAACGTATGCAAGAACCACCATTATTAGCTAAATACAAAAGAAACTCTTTTACAGTAATGACTTAAAAGATGAACAAACACATGAATGAGGTTTAAGGATTTCTTCCCATTGAAGCAGAAGAAGAATCTCGACATTTTCCTCAGACAGCATGTAATGTGAGAAGAGTTATGAACACATACAGGCTAAATTTGAGGCTAACAGTCTGCTTCTATTAGTTAAAATACTGGCCCACCTGGGCACTGCTCACAATGCTCAGATGAGAACTGGGAAGACTATTATTTCTGACAGGGTCAGATTGGATAGCAAGAGTAGTTAGTCAAGTTAAACAAGCATTACAAATAGTAAGGATTCAGGCAGTGTAGATAACCTGGCAGTTACTGACCATCAAAACTGTTTTTGTGAGTACTGATAGGTCAAGGCTGAAGCAGAAGGTCTGTCAGAAATGTGTGAGTGATATTTCGCACTGGGGTCTTTACTATAAAGTATCTTCAACATACTCAGGATATTGCCAGTCACAAACATGGACAGCTTCATATTTTCAGTTGCACATTCCACTGCTAGTGACCCACTTGGTGTAGTCTTACCATTACGTTGCATTTTAGCCTCATGTTAAACAAGAAAGCTTTTAGACAGTAGAAGATGGCGCTTTTTTAAAATCACATCTCTCGCGGTTTTTCTCTTACACAACTTTAGTTTGGGTATTAAAGAGAAAGAAGCTGCTAGGCAACACAATTGTTTACACACAATTTGACATAAAGGCTGCTCTAACATGAGTCAGAGCTTGTTAGGTGTGATTCATGAATAAATATAGAGGGGACTGTAGGGCAGGTTATGTGTGTCTTTATAAAGATGAAGATCAAAGCTTTTCCAGCTTCTTCAACTGACTTACTTGTCCTATAGAGTCCATTATTAGTGCAATATGCATGGTGAGAACAGCATACTATTGTATGCATGTTGACAATAAATAGCCAGTATTCAAAAACTTTGAATTGAGGAGAAAGATGAATTGCAATTGTTCAGGTTTATAAAACCTTCCCGTGTTATGTTCACTGGTCATTTTATATATAAGTGTATTGCTTCAAACACACACGAGCTTGTTTTCTTATAATTATGAATACCTAGATGATCACTTTTCAGTGACTGCTTTGTAGCGTTACAACATATCTGAGGAAACCTTTACTAAATAGAGCTTCCTGTCGCTAAGCTCATCTCATGTTTGTCAAATGCTGCTGATTCCTCATGTGATCTGAGTAGTTTTGTAATCCCATAGCAGAGCGTTTTTCCACAAACATGTTCTGGCACTACAGTTTTCATTTACAGTACATGGCAATGCCAGGAACTTTTAATCTGTCTCAGTCGGCTCACTGCTGTGAGTCAGTGGTGTTACTGGGTGGAATGACAGGTGTGGAGTTGCACAGTTAAATACGAGTTTGCTAATCCAGCAGTGAAGGCGGTAAGGTGGAAGAATTTAAATCAAAAACTGAATGTCAGATTGTATTCTGGGTATCTGTGAAATACAGTTTGAAAAGAAGCAGCTACAAGGAGAACAAAATAAAGCTGTTATAATTTTAGATTAAAAATGAGTCGTATGAATTTTTCTTTATTTCAGGGGAAAATGAAATGAACATATTCTATCCAAAGGCTTGTATTTCAGTGTTGTCTAATAGCATTTGCCCTCTTCGCAATTTCTTATGTTTTTTGCACATTTGTCACACTTACGTGTTTAACATCATCGTCATCCTTTAACATTAGACCCAGTTGAAATCAACATCCAGTGTTCCTTAGACCACATATTTAGAGTCATTCAGAGGGGGGTTTGCTGGACTGTCACAGCTCCATCAACTATGATAAGTCGTCTAGCTCCTGAAGCAGCAGAGCAGCCTCAGACCATCTCACTGCCAGCATCATGTTCTGACTCTTGGTTTTTATAAAAGCCTGTGTTAGTGAAACGCCAGATGTAACGGGGCACACATCAGTTTTTTGGCAAATGTAAGAGAAGATTTTGGATTGTTTTTGGTCAGCAGTGGTTTTCTGCCTTTGGAGTGTTAGTGTTGTCCCCTTAATAAATGAAATCATCAGTGAAAAACTGCATATTGTATGTACTCAGTAATCTCAGTTATCGGTATTCCCCTTACCTAAACCGTCCAGAAACCAAAGAAAGAATAAATAAACTAATGAGTGAGTCTAACTAACTTACTTTACTTTCATATGTTTGTTTTAAAGATTCTGTTAATATTCATCTTTCAGCATTCTAGTTAATACCAATATATAAACAACACAAACTTAACTGAAAGTTACAGTGTGATGAAAAACACAGTTTTTTCTCATGGACATGTCAGTGTGTCATAAACATTTATTTACTCCTATTATTTTTAGAAGGATTTTCATTAAATTTCCCCCCGATCCATCTGTCACAATCTCAAAGTCACATTTTTTTTAATTAAATAAATTGTTTTTGACAGACCTTAAACATCAGTATCAAAGGATATAGTTTCATAGTTTCAACTTTAAAACCGCAAACATTTCATGTCAGTACCGTAAAATAAAGACAAATTATTATTTGCTCATCCTAAAATTGAAAAGGCTTGAAAAAGTACATTTCAGATGGAATTTGCACGGTCATGTGACCATGTGGTATTAATAGCTGTCAAAATGTATTTTACTATATGAAAAGTCTACTTTTGACCTACATTTTGATTCCAGACTGATGACAGTTGTGAGTCTGGTGTATAGTGGTCTTCCTGTTTGACCAGGTCTTCTTTGAAAAACAAGTTTTGACTTCACTGGACTTCCTGGTTAATCAAAGATTTAATGAATACATACAAGTGTTAAATCTGTGATTCTTTTTACTCACGGCTCTTCTCTGTGTAAAAAAGCTAACATACGCTTTGATTGCATGTTAAGAGTGTGTTTTGTGGTTTTCAGTTTGACTGAATGGTGTGACCTGGTACTGCTGCCACGAGGGATTTTCATCTCTAATGGATTTCTCCCTGCCTCGAGCAGCCAACAAAATAACAGCAAACGCGGATGTCAAAACAACATGGGGAATTACAGTTTTTACAGTTTAAGGTTTCACATGATGACTAAAGCCAACCGCAAGTCAAATCCCCTGTTCCTTGGTGGCTGTAACATTGCTTTTGCAGCTTACCCTGACCTTTGACCTACTTTTAGAGCAGAACAAGAAAGATTAAAAAAAAAAAAAACTGCATTTTTCCACAGGGACACATAAAATACATTAAATTTGTTGGCTTTCATCTTGAATTACACACACAGAGTGTCGGCTAAAGTATCCAATTCTTTCATGAATGACATTCTTCCTGCATCAAAGCAAAGGAGACAATAAAGGCCCATGTTATAGACCCCTTAAATACTGACGCTGCGTCATTACTCTCACATCGTGCTGTTTCAGGAATAGTGTTACACTTTGGTTGTAAGGTGTAAGGTTGATGACGATAAGGAGTGAGAACGATTAAAAAAAGATTAGCATACTGAAGTACAAAATAAGCACCAACGTAAATGTATTCGCACCTTAATACACTGACTCCTAAAAATGAACATCTAAAGAAGCTAGACTATTTCTTTAGTTATATGTATGGGGAAACACATTCTGTCATCAACATGAGGTGTTAGAACTCAACAAACTGACAAAGTACAGTACAATTTTCCATCACTGTGCTTACAGTGTAAACATCACTTACAAAGTGATGAAAAAGGCCAAAACGTATTGTTTATGCATCGTATAGCATACGCACACTCAAATATACTTACATATTCATGTACTCAGGGGTTAAAATGGATCGGAATGACATTTCTCACCTCCATTTTCAACTGTACAGCGTTTGTGGTGCAGATTTCCAGTTGTTCTCAGGGAACTTGCTAGCTCAACGGAAAAAGAAGAAGACAAAAGGAATTGGTGCTTTTTTAAATTGTCAGGTAATTTTAAAAGCAACTGTCAAATGTCCTATCAAATATCAGCAAACACACAAACTTGCTAGGCAAGTGCACTTTATCACACAGTGTGTTGCTGCTGTATTTCCCAAGGAGAGAAAAGAGATATCTTCACTTGTAGACACACAACACAGGAGAGGACACCAGATTTGTAAATGATGTGAAATTATCTTTGTTCATATTGTGAAATATCCTGCAAAACAAACGGAGGAAATTTCACCTGTCAGCAGTCAATTTGCTGATTTCTAGTACCAGTGTTTTTACTGTGAGAAAACAACTTTGAATCATTCTTTTATATGTGGGGTAAGACCAGGTCTGAATTACACATTGTATCACACATCCAAGAATATAAACTAACTGAATTTATTCATTTATTTATTTAAGTAAACAATAAGTGGCAAAAGGACCTTAGATAGACTAAAAAAAGAAAAGAAAATAATTTTACTTCCGTGTCAGACTCTGGGCTGCACACTGTCTTCTGGATCCTCCAGGTTCTTTATTGTCTGCTCTCAGCTTGCAGCTGGCATTTAGAGAGGAGCTAACAGACACACAAAGTGAAAGAATATTGATGGTGTTGACGATAACATATGATGACACTGTAGGTGTAGTAAAAGCTTTTCAATAAATGTTAAATTGCATAATGAGAGTGAGAGCCATAGAGAAGGAGGCTGACACAGAAAGTGTCACTATGGGAAATTTGAATCATGTACCCTCTTGACCACAGTTTGTGGAAAAC
This sequence comes from Hemichromis elongatus, assembly GCA_015108515.1. Taxonomy (NCBI): domain Eukaryota; kingdom Metazoa; phylum Chordata; class Actinopteri; order Cichliformes; family Cichlidae; genus Hemichromis; species Hemichromis elongatus. The sequence continues at coordinate 21,333 of VUQR01001208.1, forward strand.
ATACAAAAGTAAAGCCGTTGATGTTGCAGCAGTCAAATACATCCAAACTGTTACTCCTTTGCTGTTCATTTCCCCCATACTGTTTTAGCTTTCATGCTAACAACTGCTGCATTGCTGCAGATGTGTGTGTAGTAAACAAAACAACATAAAACTGAATTAGATGGGTTGACTCATAGATGAGTTTGGCTACAAATCATGAAGAATTATTTGGTTTCAGAGTCAGATCTTCCACTCGGTCTGATGCTAAAGCTCCTCTTGAGGCTTCATAACTGGCCATCACAAATTAATGTGTAATGTGATGGTACATAGGTGTTTCTTTCATGCTATTAACTTAGTGAGAGAGCCTACCCAGGATGAATGTAAAACTTTAAATGGCCATCACTGACAAAATGGACTTAATATGTTACTCAACATGATGTGACTGAGCCTATACAGCAGAGGAGAGTCACTTCACCAATGCATTGTATTCAGGGACTGTTGTCCATGGAAGTTCAAGTTGATGATGGATTATCTGTAGATAGCTGCCTTTGGGTTTGAATATTATATTGTGGACATTAGATAGTCATCAGAATGGTGAGCTGCTGTGTTGTAAAATGATAAAACCGTTATCTCTATGCATGCAATTTTTTTATATAATAAAAGGACTGGTTCTTATATGGTGCTTTATTACTCTGCCTTAGCACTCAAAGCGCTTTACGCGCATTCACACAAACACTTTATCTATCCTAATGTTAAATGAGGAACCTTAATCTGGTTTTTATACATTTTACTACATTGCATATATCAGAAAACTTGTACGGATTGAGCGTTCCACATTAGGTAAAAGTGATTAAAAGCTCATTAGGAAGAGACAGGTCCTATTCGAACTCATCTGGTGTCTGGTGTTGTCTTTGTTACTGACCTGTGTGGTATTTAAAGAGCATTATAAGGGCTTCACAAAAAAGGTTGTGAGTCAGGTCAGGGGAATTTTGTTTTTATCTAACGTTCACATGCATTCATAACCCAATTTATGCATCTCAGAGGAACTTGGGGTTAGTATCTTTCCCAAAGATATTTGGCATGCAGACTGGAGCAACTACCTTCTTAGTAGGTGACCTG
>VUQR01001208.1:22450-46495 GCA_015108515.1 Hemichromis elongatus
TTAGGGGGGGGCCCCCCCCCCCCCCCCCCTCCCCCATATATGAGCACATACACACTGAACAGATTACACACAGGCTGAGATATAAATGAGTACAGTTGTAGTGTCTTGATTTACAACTAATTCTGCTGCTGTATCGCTCGATGCATGGTGTTAAAAGGTTACTGGGAGCTTTTGGGTCTTATTGGTATGCTCACAGTTCTCCACAATCAGATATTATTACCATGAAACCTTGGGAGGCAAGATCACAAGAGATGAGACAGTTTGGTAGAAAGCATTATTATTGTGGCAGTCACATTAATGAACATTGCTGAATGCAAAGGCAATTAATTACTGCTTGCATCATCACCCTGGAAAAAGTGTTTAATTATTTTTTGATGCACTCTGTTGCACTCAGTGAGCCTTGTGGAGTGTGCTCAGGCTGACAAAATGGATCCTGGCAGGGAACCAGCTAAACTGTGGTTTCACTGCCTAATGGCTATTGTACTGGCAGTGCAGATGGCATTTCTTGACAGAGGCGATGCACTGAGGACTGCTACAGCAGAGGTGACACCTCTTCATTTTAAAGTTTTTGTTTTTTTCATGTTAATGATGAATATCTACACAGCAGTTCAACATCAACCCACAACAAAATGGTATACTGTCTACATTCGAACAGAAAAAAACAAAAGTCCTCCAAATAATAAAGTGCAGTGGATTTGCAGTCTCCTTTACCACCCAGAGGACACCAAGCTACAGCCTGCAAACAGCTTTATTCATTGCTTTAATTGTTGTAGTATTGTGTCTGCATATTTTATTTGGTTTCAAGTCCTATGTGGAGGACTTTTATTTTAAAAATGATAGCGGCGCCTACACATGTATGCATTGGCACAGCGCTCCCAACGACTGCGCACATGTTTGTGTTGTTGGTTTTTTATGCCTTTTCACTCTTTCAGTCGACAGGAACTGATAGACATTGGCCTCAACCTGAACCTGGACTTTACTTTGGCTTGGACTAACAGTATCACACCTGAGATTAACAACAACAATAAGGGACGCAGACGGCACAGGGAGAAGAAACAACAGTGGGGATGCAGAGCTGGCTATCACGTCCAGCTGCAAAAACAACTACACGAAACCCCGCTTTCATCCATCTTGCTCACCAATGCTAGAGCCCTTTCAAAAAATCCAAAAACACTGAGGAGCTACAATCAGACGCTTACTACAATTTTCTAGGCTGGGAGTGTTGTCTACCAATTGTAGACATGCCTCAGTGGAGTTACTGGGCCAGACATTACATCGCCAGGACCCCAAACAAAGACTCCGAAGGAAAGGAGCTGTGGGCTCTGTGCTTATGGGCTTCAGGCCTGATGCCATAATAACAGAATCATAGAATGTCGCTGCTCACTGGATTTGGAGGCCATGTCCATTCAGTGTAGGCCTTTTTATCTACCCTGTGAGCTAACGGTAACTATAGTTACCGTTCGTTACCCCCCCAATGCTAACATTAGCTCAGCACTCAACCACCTCCAACTTATTATCAGGTAATAGCAGAGAGGACTTAAGTAAGGCATGTTTGCGATCTGTTCCCCCATGTTCCACCAACACGTTAAGTGTCCCTCCAGGGGGACAGGACACTGGACCATGTGTATAGCTACACAAAGTATGCCTACAAAGTAAAGTCCTTCCCCACCTGGGACAATCTGATCGCCTCTCTCTCTCCTTCTCATCCATGCCTACATACCCCTTAGGAAACAAACTCTTCTAATCAGTCAGGTCCTTAAAATATGGCCAGATGATGCTCTACTCAAGCTACATGACTGTTTTGATCTGAATGACTGGTCTATCTGTGAACAGCAGGACCTGAAGACCTTCACTCAGTCTGTCCTTTTTTACATTAAGTGCTATGTAGAGAATGCAACAGTGACTAAAACCATCTGGGGTTTTCCTAACCGAAAACACTGGATGATTGGTTTAGTACAGGCTCTGTTCTGATCAGAACTCATAAGGGACAGTTGTCTGTACAGCACTAATAGAACCACCACCCCCACCCCTCGCAGCGGAGCTCAACACCTTGGCCACTTGTCCCCTACACCTGATTTTGCCTCCCCTTTCCCCAGCTCACGCTCCTGGAGTGAGACTGAGAGCAGTGAACCCCAGGAGAGCCTCCATCCCTGACCGCATCCCAATGACTGTGACAGGGATGCTGACAGGATTCAGAGTACTGAGCTGAGAACGGAAAAAGTTAAGTGAGGATGCTTGTTGTGGACCACAGCTCAGCATTCAAAATCCAGACATCCTCACTACCAAACTGGAGCACCTTCAGATCCCCCCTGCAGTTGTTTCTGTCCTGGATACCCACGCTCTACACTGTGTCACTATTTTCCTCCTTTGACATGCAGACTAAAATCAGCTAAATGCACGGCAAGTGCTAGAAGTGATAAGCGGGATCGATAGACAGGCAGACTAACAATTTGAAGGAACTGGACTACTGGGAACAGGTTTTCTACAAGAACCAGTTCTCGATTCCCCACCTTACCAGCGGTTGATGTCATTCTAACACCTGTAGCCTGTTTGGAATCACCAATTAACCTTTGGATGGGAAAACATGCTGGTTCCCCACTGCACCACTGTGCTGCCAGCGATGAATTTCAGATTTAAAATGTGATGTTTTTGTTGTGTTTCTTCGGGGGTTCCTGGGTTTTGGGGAATATGACACACCATCAAGTTGTTGGCTATAATATTTCAAGCACTGTTGGTCTTTTTCTGGTGACTAACATACTGCAGATTTAGACATGAAACAACTGTTACTCTTGTTTTAATTTAGTAAGAACTGATGCAAAACCATGCAAAGGGAAACACAAGGACTGAAAAAGATAACTAAGATCATATGCTTTGTGTTAAACCCTTTGAATCTAGTGTGGCGTTATAATCAGTTTGCTCATAACTTAACAATAAATTTGATCAAACATTCTATATCAAAGAACAGGGTTACAAATGCAGATTTACACGTGACCGTTTGGAAGAGGCTTCCCTGTTTTCACAGCAGGGCTCCCAGATTTTTATCTGAAAAGATTTTCTTAGATCTTATTTCATGAAATATATTTTCTATTACATGGTTGTAAATGATTTTCCTGGAGGAGTTTTACAGCACAGTTAATGAACTGTCACGCTATGAACTGAAAATGGAATGAGTGGAACTTTTTTTTCCCCCTTGTTTTAATTAAATTTAAATTAAGCTATTTCCTAAACAATGACTCAAAAAGCTCAAGAAAATAGGCAGCCAAAAAGACAGCAGCCAACTATAACCCAGTATCATTTACTAGAGCTTGCTTCACACTGTACTCTACTTCGCTGCTTTTATTACGCTAAACATCAAATGTTTTGAAACTTGAACTTCGTTCTGAAACTCTTATCAAGCGAACTGACTGTGAGCTGCATTAGAAACTTTTCCCCCAAAAAGCAGATGTCGAGTTCATTCTCTGGACTTCTCAGCCGTAGCTGGAAATCAGATAACATTGTGTGCTCTCTCTGCTTAGATGACTTTGGCATGACAGACAGCAGAATCCCTGAGTGGTAACTAGTTGTTGCTTCACACTGGGGAGAGTACAGCCGACCACAGCATTGACTTCGCTGCTGTATACTCACTCACAACTTAAAAAAATGAAGCAATTTTCTGACTGTTCAAACTATTTAAAATAGAACCAGTGATGCATCCTGGACATGAGACGTTTATTTCTTCTTTATACCTTCATTTACTCAAAAGCCACATAACCCAAACAAAACTAATCATTATTTTGATATCATTAATGTATTTTTTTAAATAACTATATAAATGTAATAGATTTTTGCATATTTCTGTTTTGTTAAGAAATCAGAGCTTAGCATGTAAGCTATGTATCTGTGTACGTGTCCATCTATCACAGTATAAATGTTCTTTTTTCTAGACATAATTCTGCCTTATTTTGCTTCTGTACTGATTTAAGTTCCCTTTGAGTCAGCAGAACATAGATGAAGAGTTGCTGTACATCACAACACACAACACAGTGATAAAAGTGCCTTCAGTATATCGAGGCTCTTTAACATTTTTTACAAACCTTTTTACAAATTACAAAATGTTTATTTATTTAAAACCAAAAATACATTTTAAAATATAACAGGGTTTTTTGTTTTATCTTGTAAAGCTTATGACTAAATTATGCCTTATTTATAAATACATAGTTTGTATGCTTTATGTTTGTAACACAATAAGTTACGCCAGTATAAACAACATTGCTTGTAATCTTTTGTATTCACAGTTTCGATTAAGGCACTCAAACTTTTAGAAAAATCTACATGCCTGCCGCAATTATTCTTTTTATTACTTTTAACATCCAAACACATTAGCCCTGTTAGCTGTGGCTCTTTTAGGTGTAGTTAAGGATTTAAGGATATATGACGTCCACACCAAACACCGAGGTTTACCTGAAAAGCTTTGATAAGGACTAATTGAGTCTGAAAGTGGGAGAACTTGAATTCATAGTAAATCCAGTGGGTTGAATTTTGTAATAATGATGTTAGCGCATTGTGTTGCTTTAATAGAACACCTGTTATGAGTGTTTTTTCTGACAGTCAACAAACGTGAATTATAATCTCTGTAGTATGCAGTCTCAACAGGTGTATACTAATGTATTGTCTCACACACAGTGAGCAAACACACCAGCAAAGCAGATGGGAGTAGAAACATTTTAGCCAAAGCAGCAAACAACCTGTGTGTTGAAGTGCTGCTAATCAGGCTTCCCCCTTTACTACACTGCCAACACAGTCTTTACACTGTATTTAAAAGAAACACAATTCATTGGAAAAAAAATAAAGCTTGGAAACAGAGTGTTTCCAATTTTATGGATGAATTTGAGTTTTTTGTCAGCCTAGTTTATTCTAGTGCTCCATTATTTCTACTTTATTATTATTTTAAATCTTTTACTTGTATATTAACATTTAAAATTATTCATCTTATTTAGATGAATAAAATTATTCTGTTAGCAGGGTTAATTTTACAGATACAATTATGTGACATAGTTTTTTCCAGGATTGCAGAGCGTGCTGTGAAAACTAAGCAATCAAATGCAGCAGGTGTAACCTCCTTTATAAAAGCCAATGTGTGGCCAGTTTGCAGATCTTTAGCATTTATGTGTGTCTTAAGAGAGGGACACAATTTTCCCAGGATTGGACATTTTAGCAAATTCAACTTAAGAGCAGACTGTGCAAAAGAGAGACAGCAAAAGACACAGTAGCTCCACAGAAGACTGAAAACTTTTGGCTTCTTTGAAAAGGTTGCCAGGAGGAAACCCCTTCACTCTAAAAAGCACATGGGAGCCTTAGATTTGCAAAGTTCCAGCAAGCAACAACAGATCTAAAACAATGTTCTTTTCTCAGAGAAGATTAAAATGGAGATATTTGGCCCTAATGCACGGGACCAACAGAGCACAAACACCTCATAACAACTGCAAAGCGCAGTGGTGGCCGGGTGAGGATTTGAGTGTGTTTTGGAGCCACAGGACTTGGACATCTTGCAGTCACTGAGTTAAATGTGAATTCTTCTGTATACCTAAGATTTCTAAAGCCAAATGTGAGGCCATCTGTCCAATAGCCAAAGGCTGGCCACAACTGGGTCATGCAACAGGACAATGATCCAAAGCACCGGAGCAAATCTATACGAGACCGGGAATAAAAAGAAATGAATAAAAGGGAAACGGGAAAGTCAAAGGCCTGACCTCAACATAATGATTACCTGCAAACCTCAACAAACGTAGGCAATACTGTAAAAAAGAATGAGCCAAAATACCTCCACAAAGGTGTGATAGACAGAAAAAAATTAATTACTGCTGCTAAAGGCGGTTCCATGAGGTTCTGAACAATGGGCTGTGTATTTGGTTTGGTCTGCTGCTGTTTCAGGCATTTTCTGTCATGTTAGAATAAGTTGGTCATAAAAACCTCTAAGAAATAAATGGAAAAATGCACCCAGCTTTTTATAGGATTTTATAAGATGTTGCCGTGTGACCTCTTACAGATGACCCACTAAAAACAGCACAGCAACCCTCTTATCACTGTTAATTATAAAAACATTTAACATTAATGAATAAAATATGATAAAATAACTTACAAAGCTGGATGAGTAATTCCCGATTTCATAACATTTTTCTGATGTTTTCATATTAAAATCTCTGTTGACTAACTCACAAATCTCCAATGATTTTAGATATTATTTGAGGATATTTATTAATAAATCTTATGCTTTGTATGTAAGTTCACAGGTCTGAAGCTAAGGAAACAGTTTTCTGGCCTTGGTAATACCTTTGTTGTGTGTTATATTATTATTATTATTATTTTTTTACTGGTTTCTTTTACATTTATTTTATAGTTTTCCTAGAACCTTGCAATGAGGTACTCTTTGAAAATACAATTGAAAATATTAAGGACCCTCCAAGTCAAATGAACGTTACATAAATATATATTACATAAAAATGTAAAAAGTACACAATTGAATATATATAAATTCAGCAGAACCTTGAGCACAATTATGAAACCTTGATAAAATATTTTTCAGAGATTATCACTCAGTATTTATGCACTCCTACTTTCAGTGTCTCTGCCACGTCTGTCATATTTTTTTTTTGATGTCAAAGCTAAATAATAATTTCGAGGCCAAACACAGTCAACTTATTTCAAGGTAAATGTTCTTGATTATCTTCATAAGGGCAGCTAAAGAGACAGTGCATAAATGAAATGTACAGTACAGAATTGAATCAACTCGATTTTCTTAAATTCAACTTTTCACTAAGCTGCAGCATAAACACTCATTTCCAGACTTCTCCTCCCTTTAAGAACTTGGTTATCAATGACTATATGGGCAAAAAACCAACACAACACCAAAGCTGAAAAGAAAGAAATAAGCAAATACTCTTCTGAGACGTTTTAAGTGAAATAAGTCTCCTTAGTTAACTGTCTAACAACATATAACATATTGTGCACTATGTTATGAGAATGAATTGACTGGCGTTTTTATAACAACACAAAGGTATACAGAAGTAGCAAAACAGGGCTGGAATCACTGGACAACCCGAATCTGTGGCTAATAAATAGAACGCCACATCCAGCAAGGACCTCTATTTCATTTGGTTCAGGAAGTTTAGCAGGTCATCTACTAATGGAAAGATCGACTGTTCAATCACTGCCTCCTGCAGTCCAGGTGCATCCATTAGAGGTGACTGTGTGAGTGTAATTGTTATAAAAATCACTTAAAGGCACAGAACAAAAATTGTGTGATTTTGGTTAATGTGAACTTCAAGTTGAACTTCGAGTAGGTCTGTATCAGAAACTGAAAAATAAATATTATCTGTGTTCAATTTGTAGACCAGACACATTCAGCGTGCTGCCCTGGGATCTTGGATCTTTTAATCAAGCAGAATGCTGCTGACGATGAGGAGATGTCGTCACTGTGAGACGTACAAATCCACTCAAAGTATTTCTAGAAATGTAAAGTGAAGAAGTAAATTTATATGCTATTTGATAAACAAAGATGTGTTTATGAAGGTGTTTATGAAGAGCTGATTATGTTCCCCTTTTGGTGGTTACATGTTTTGATATTTGCATATTTAAATATCTGAAGGTTTACACATGCACTTATAAAACAGTAACAAGCATGTGTTGAATCTACCTCATTGGATTCCCTGCATTTATCCGAGTACAGGATTTTCTGGCTTCTGAGTGGCCAGTGATGTATCATGAGGGCTGTACATGGAAAGTGTTTTGTTGTTTTTTAAAGGTGTGCAGAGAGTAGAGCTGCTGCTAAGAAAGTTATCCGTCTCCATCTTCCTCTTTCCAATAGTTCAGAGAGATTCAGAGCCACATAATTAACCCTCACGTTGCATAAGTGAAAGATAAGATTTACATATAATTATTTAAACCATTGTCCGTGTTTCATAGTTATTTAGTGCCCTGTAAAGTAACTGCATTACATTTTTCAGTAAGACAGCAATGTAATGTGTAGTGTATCATATTCAGTAATGACACTGCAGTTACGGTTATGTTGTTACTTGCATTACAAAGATTCTCCAGTGACCTGCAGAACACAATAATAAATAAAATACACATCAAACATACTTTTTTTTTCTTTTCTTGCACTAAAAACTGCTTATTTCACTCCATGTGTAGGGAGGCAGAGCAGAGCAGTGTATACAACTTTTGCGGCGTGAAGATTCGGACGTCATTGCACGAAAGGAACAATGGCATTATACTGTTAACACTGCATCAGCTCTTTGCAAGCATCTGCACAGATAGCATGGTAATACAAAGCTAGAGAAGAACCCAGAGCAATCTTATAACTGAGTGCATGCTGAGCCCAGCAGTCTGATCTTCAACAGGTAACAAAGGCAGTGATGAGCAGTGAGGCTCACGGTACTGTACCCTCCATTTCTACTTTGAAGTCTTTGTGGGCTCCTTTTTTAACATTTTTTTCTGTTGTTGGTTTTGTGTTCATACCCAACAGTAAAAAAAAATACCATGTGTGTGTCCTCATTAAGATATTGATTTATGTAATTGTGTGGGATTATAGCCTCAGCTTAAAATGTTTTAAGGCATTCTTTTTGAGTCACAATGGCAAGACTGTTAGTTTCAAATGTACTACATTGTAGCTGTAGCCATCTGTAAGGCACATGTAATATGAATATTTCTTTGCATACTCCATATCATACAGGGCAACAAGTCGCGTTTGTTCTGCAGTGATACATGGACATGTTTGTGCTCTTCGTTTATACAAAGGAAGGAATTCAGTGTAAACGTGAGAGAAAATATTCAGGCCTCACTGTTAAAACTGTGTTTAAAAAAAATCTTTATTGCTGTGACTAACAGGCTGTCAGAGGAACACTGAAAGTCATTTTGATGACGATGACTTACTCATTAACATAGAACACATGAATTAAAGGTTCTGGGAGAGCAGCAGCCTTTGGCATATCATCCGTAATGTCTTGCTTCGTTTTTAGCTATTATAAAAACAAGTATTACGACTGAGAACTTCAAATCGTGGGAAAAAATACAGAGGTGATTGAGAAAAAACTGTAACACACTGCGCAGGCAGCTATTGCCAACTGCATTCTGACTTTATGCCAGTCGACCTATAGACACCTGTCCTCCTCCCCAAAGGATGACTGATCTCCATTCTCGTTATGAGCAGGCATTAGTGCCACGATATGTACGCACTGCATCAAAGGCCACAGTGTTCTCAGTCTGTCCGGGAGACTAATAACACATTCCAGCAGGATCTCTTTTAGCTTAATGACTCGGGACCTGTTGTACTTGTCCTGCCCTGATCTACCTCGAAACTGTCCTCTTTTTTATTTGCTCACATGTGAAACTACAATATTGTTTAGGAGCCTCTTTAGACGAACTCACTGCGTAAGCGCACCAGATTTGGACACACCCACCTTAAATACGCACTCTTGTGCATGTTAGAGAAACTTTAAGGTTCTCTTTACTTCAGTTTTGTAAATACGTAGGACCTTTAAAAATCTGCATTCGCATCATTTGGGCATCATTTGCAAAAAATGTCCAAATAAAATAACCTCGTTAAGAAGTAGTAACTGGAGAGCAAATGCCCGGTGCTGCTTTTGTTTAAATTAAGCGGTCAAGGTGACAGGAAAAAGGGCCGGATGAGGACTAGATTTGCAGAGGTGTGGGGAGAGTGTGGATGCCACAGTGATCCACTAGACTGACGTCTCTCCGGTAGCGCAGAAGAAGACCGCAACACGGTTATTTCACAGACTTCGGTGCAACCAGGCAGTCGACAGTCTCTCCCGCAGAGAGGCATAGAGAGCGAGAAGGAAGGAGAAAAAAAGAACTTCGGCAACGACAAGCTGTAGCTTTCCAGCATGTTCAGCCTTCTGAAATCTCCGTTTAAACACACTCGCCCAGCAACTGTTTGATTTTGCTGGTGTGCAGGATTTTTCCCCCTCTTTACCCCTTGGAAAGATTCGTCTTTTTTCTATCCTCCTCCGGCTGATGTAAAAAGAAAAACGAGCCCCTTTATCTTGGAATGATGTGGACCTCACATGATACTGTTGGATTTGTTTTCTTAACCGGATTTTGCGTTCAATTCGGATTCTCTTTTGAAGGTAAGGACGGCATATTTTCTTAACCAAAAAGGGAGAAAAACAATGTTGGCGTGCGAGCGCGATCGTGTCTGGCTTTGCTGCCCTGCACTGGTGGGAGAAAGTGCTAAAAGTGCGCAGCTTTGCTGGTGGAAAACGGGAAAAAGAAGCTGTTGTGAGGGGATTTTTTTAAGTGAAGGGAAAAAAGGAAGGGAAAGCGATCTCAGAATTAATGTTTCTCCTGAAGCCGATGACGAAAAAAAAAATGCAACTGGTGATTGTTTCAGATCAAGTCGTTTCACGTCGCGTTCAGAAGAGAAGGGGGGGCTCCTTCCCCCTCTTCCCCCCTTGCATTTCTTTCACGGCGACGCTTGATGGGGAGATAAAACTTCTCTTAAAGGCTGCCTTTCATGAGAAGCTTTCAGCACCGCGGACAGCTGCAGCTGCCTGCGTCTGTCCGCGCTCCTGAAAAGCTGACGCTCTGGATTCCGTGTGGCTGCTTCGTGTCGCTCGTCACTTTCAAACTGCATCAGTGCGGAGTCTCCCGCTCGCCTTCGGCCACATCGCCGCTACAAAGCTCTTAACAGTTTGAACGGGAGTTTGTCGGAAACGATGGTTTGGTTTAAAAGTTTACAAATGTCATGTCGTCACCGCTCCACGGAAGGCTACAGCCCCTTCAAACCAACTCCTTTATCAATTTGTGCTTTTAAAAAAACGTGGAATGAATCAGAATCAGAGCAAACACCAGAAAGCTTAGTGGGAAATTTTGACGCGGTTTCAAGCAGCTCCACGGAGGCTACAGAGAGACACGCATGTATAATTGGAAAGGGTTTTTTTTAGGCTTCGTGGTTGCTCCAGTTTAGTTTGTGAATAATGTAGCAGGCGTGCGTTACGTAAATTCCAGATGAAGACGCGTCATTATATGTGACGGTAGTGGTGGTGCTGGGAGGTGGAGCGGGAGGTGTGGGAGGGGAGGCGGGGGGCGTCCTCTCTAATTAAAAACAAGAAGGCACCTTCCGTCAAACGTGTGCCTCCGTAACGCAGCTGCTGCGGCCATCAGCGAGCAGGAGACTCGAGTGATTCTGTGCGTGCAGACGACGCACAAACTAGCCTCATCGTTATTACCCCAGCCTCACTCCCCCTCCTCCCCCCTCCTTCTCTCCTCCGCAGGTCGGTTCACGGACCTGCCCTCCAACATGACCGTCAAAGAGGGTCAAAACATTGAAATGGCGTGCGCGTTCCAAAGCGGAACCGCCTCCGTGTATTTGGAGATCCAGTGGTGGTTCGTGAAAGCGCCGGAGCCGAGTGACAGCGAGGAGGACATCGATGCTCAAGAGGTACAAGGGAATCTCTCCCTCTCCGTATGTGTCTCTCTCGGCGTGTGCTGTGCGAGTTTTGCTTCGAGCACACCCACTCACGAAGGAAATAGTTTGTATCCCCAGCTATTCCGCACAAGCACCTTGTGTTATCAAACCTCTGTAGCCGCCAGAACATTGATGCCAGAACTTTTTGGGTATTCCCCACCCCCCACAGCGGCTTCCCACCCCCACAGCTGATTCCTTGAAGTGGTCAAAACTTTATTGATAGCTGAATGCCAGCTGAAATTCAATCCATGCGGTTAAACTGTTCTCATTTGCATAACTTTTCTCTTCAAATTTCAATCTGTGGCTCTAAGTTTAGTTACTTAAAATCGGCCTCCAATTTTCCCCTGAAACAGTTAAAAAAAAGCCCTCCACGCTCCAAGCAGGAAGCAGCCCCATCAAGAAGAAAAATAAGAGCATTAATCAAAGAAAAGTGTGGAGGGTGGGAAAGGGAAAGAATTAGCTCGTTCTGGATATTAATTACATGATAAATGAAGTAAATGAGCCCGACTATTCATGGATGGATAAAAAGTGGCTGAATCAATACAGCCAAAGCATATTCCTGCACGCTGCCTCATTTAACAGTGCATTGGAGGCACTTTGGCATTTTGTTATGTATTGCTGCTGCATTACTGCTGGTTATGACAGCAAATAATGATCAGCTGCTTAGTGGATGAGAGTGTTTACTGCATTCAAATGGATGGAAATTACTTGCTTCCACATTGTGTGGCGAGGAGCTGCGTTTCGTGATGTGCAAGGGCTGTTGTATTGTCATGACAGACATCAAACGGTGATCTGTACATTTCTGTGACAAAGGGGAAGAGAGAGATGTGTGTGACGGGAGGTAGCTGGATATCCATGTGGCTTTAATTATTGTTCCATTGTTGCCCGGCTCTCGTAGCAGCGTCGGCCAGGCTTTGATGTGGGTTTGATCCCACATGACTCTTGGATGTTGAGTTGAAGTGGCCTATTGATGCAGACATCACATTGTTACCCATTTCTTATCAGGGATGGCTGCTTGAATGAAAGCTGCTGTGTGTGTTTGGCCAGCAGTGTTTCATTTTGAATGGCAATCTGTTTGTGTGTGTGTGTGAGAGAGAAAGAGAGAGAGAGAGAGAAGTCACTTGGTCTCCTGAAAATTTAGAGGAAATGAACACAATGTCTTAGAATGCAAATGTTTATGGAAATCCAAGCTGCACAAAAAGTAAGACTCGGATGTTTGAAAGGATGATATGAAAAGACTTGAGAAGACAGACAGCAGCTCAGTGCTGAAGTAGTGCAGAGGAGGGATAGGTGGGCGGACACTTTATCTTCAACTCTTAACGACCCAGGTTTAATTCTTATCCATACAATTATTCTACTGTGAGTTTTGTTTTGTTTTTTATTCAAATATGCAATTATTGCCTGTGGCTTTTATTGTGTGACAAGTTTTACAATAGTGGTAAAGAATGGTAAGAATTTGGAAATAAAAGAAGCAAGCACATATACATAGAATACACTACATGAACTACACTTCTTGTTTTTGAATTTATTTGTCTTCAGACCCTTTTTAAAGGTAGACTGCATGGCTAGGTGCTGGATTATAGTCACCGAATTTGAGCCTGGTATTGTAGTAGTACTGCCATAATTGTAACAATTCAGTTTGTAAAAATTTCTTTCATCCTAAATGATCCCCAATCGAGGGTGTTGTTGCAAAGTGTTTAGGAACCACCGCAATTCTGCCGCAAAGTGGCCGGCCACGTAACGTAGAAGGAAACAGACATCCTAAATACTTTAGTTTAAATGATGTGCAGAATGTAACAAATGCACTTCTTCTTTGTGATTGTTTTACATGTTAACATATAAGACTGGTCTGCTTATTGTTCCACGATGGTGCAATGCTGTTTGAAAGTCATTTTCTGTTATTGTAACATTGTGCAGCTTCCTGTAGGATCAGTGTTGGGTTCCTTATTAGAAAGAATAAATAATGCATTACAAATAAAACAGTACTTTTTTTACTTACATATTGGAGAAAGTAACTCATTACACTGCTCGTTAAATTACTTGAGGAATTACTCTGCAACATTCTGTCTGCCATTATAACCCTCTTCAAAATAGTCACTCATATTTCAGTGTTTGAGCTTTTATGCTATAATTAAATGTGTGGTTTCAGTCAGCAGATGCACCTCTTCCTAGACAATCTATCATTTTAAACAACTAACATTATCAGTTAGTATAATACTTCAGTCATTCCAGAGATTAAAGAAAAAAAATCAGACGACTTTGTGAGTGTGAAAGTAGGTATTGCTACCTGGAGGCTACACTGCAGAGGGATACTATCGACTATTCCTACAAATATACATTCAGTGAATAAGTAGAAAGTTGATTCAAGCCGACATGTAGACACTGAAAAATGTAACACACACCCACAAATTTATGTAATAGTAAAACTCAGTTCTTCTGAAGCATTCCCGGGTCCACTCAAGTAAGTGAGAATAGGTGTTTCTGCTTGCATCAGATCTAACGTTTGCCATACGCAGCAGGATTTGGTAATGGGTATTTGTTGTAAAGCACTGGAATTAACTTCTTACAAAATGCTAAATCAGGTCATTTGTGTTCCCACGTAAGCACAGTTTTCTCTCTATTTTTTGTTGTTGTTGAAATCGGACTACTTAAACATATCAGGAGTATTAAACTCAGTGCCATCTATACCCAACACATTATACAGTTCAATTCTATTTTATTTCTATAGTGCCAAAATCATAACAACAGTTGCCTCAAGGTGCTATATACTGCACTTGTGGATACAGCTTTCCTCTCTGAACCCACCAGAGATTATATATGCACAAGTTCTGTCTAAGTGGTGCATTGCTCCACCGATCGCCAGACCTCTTTAAACCACTTTGGTTGTTTTTTTTTCAGCAGTGCTCACAATAGTGGCTTCTCTGCACTGCAGTATGACTCCAAGAAACCGGACAGTTCGATTGAACGAGTGACTAGCGGCCCTCCAGATGCCGACTTTAGCTGTCTCACAGCAGGATCTCCAACCATGGCACCATGTCTGGGTGGGGATTTTTCTCAGGCCCACTCTGTGTTTCCACACTCCGTCTGATACCCCACTGAGGACAAGCTGTCTATTGTGGTTTGGAACCAAGCAAGACTTGCGCCTCACACATGAAGACCTTTAGTAGAATTCTGCAGTCTCATGAAGAGAATCTCCTACATCCACCTGGTCACTGGTGACCCATCTACGGTCAGGGTTTGATTAATGATGCAGTTTTCATCCCATTTTCACCTTCAGTGTATAGCACTTGATTTTAAATGGATAAACAATATTTTTTTTATTAAAATTCATTTATCCATTTAGCAGATCTAAAACCCGACCCTACTCATAGAATGGTCACTGCTGATGTGGCTCTTAAATAATGTAGGACGACTGAAGAGCATTAGTCTAAGGCCCCCTGAGAATATTTAGTCTTGTGGATGTACCTGTACCAAGGCCAGCCTGTGTCTGTTATTAGAACCCAACCAGCTGCCATCTTAAAAGGTAGCAGAGTGATGCACTTAGTGAAGAGGCCACCTAGTACTAGTAGGACTAAAGTGCATAATTTGCGTAGCATCATATTTTGCACAGTTGCAGGATGAGAATTTTTAGAACACATTCACAACCTGAGTGACTCATCGTTATTAGGATGTTATTCATTGTCTTGTGTATATTTTTAATATGCAGTACAAATATCTATCTGTGCTTTGGCTTTTTCCGATCTTTCTCTGACCCTGTGATGGGGACCTGGGGTCTTATCGTATTTCAAATTTTCCCAAGTGCAGAGCCCACGGTTGTTCATTTTGGCTTTGCAGTTGCTGAGCTGTGACAGAGTGCATTTGGGGCTGCTTTTTCAGGTGAAAATTTAAAGAAAAATAGCCCAGGGGTTATGATGGTTTATTATGGGGGGGGGAAAAGGTTTATAAGCTGTGAGCTCTGATTGCGCTGAAGACTAAACGTTTTTGGGATTTTACATGTTTTAAAACTGGCCTTTCACTCGATTTTGTTGGTGAGAAAGTGGCCGTATGGAGGTCTAACTCTGGGTTGAGCTGAGTTAACTGTGTGAACATTTATTATTGATATATGACATAAGCATTCTGAAAGTATTTAAAAAAATAAAAGTTGTATCCATGCACAGAGTCTGAGCCCATGATAAACATGTAGTGAAAATCTACATTTGTGCCGACTGAACTCTCGTCCTGTTACATCACTGCAGATGAAATAATGATCAGTCACAGGCCTTCTTCCTTTTCTCTGTTTGTTAAAAGACCAAAATTGTAAAAACACCTGGACTAAGAGTACATGTAGGGGGGATGGGAATTTTTTTTTTGTGAGAAAACCACTTCTGCCCCCCTACTGTTTTCAAATTGATGCTGCATAATATTTTATACTATTCATTTGGACCTACTAAACAATTATGTCAGCATGAGGACAAAATCAGTGTTGTAATATCATAAAATCCAAAGAATGCAAAATAAAGACATCAGATCATTTTTAAAGCTCTGGTTACGGTTTGTTTAGTTTCCTGCTTGACTAGGGTTCAGGAAGGATTGTGGTTTGGGTTAAAAGAGATCAGTGTTGACTGTCAGATGAAAACAGGATGAAATGGTGCATTTGATGGGGACTATTTTCAGCATTAATCCGCATTTGCTGCTCCACTGGTTATGTCTGACAGAGTTCTCAGTTAGAACATTTATCTACTTGCAGGTTTTTAGCACCCTGATTAAGCTGAGAAAAAAATAAATATGCTTGATTCGTTGCTGTTTTCACGTATCAGCTTTTGGAATAACAAAAAAAAAAAAAAAAAAAAAAAAAAAAAAAAAAAAACGAGGTTGGCTGATTCAAAATGTTGTTCCAGCCTGTGTAGATTTGACTCCTGCTGATCTAAATCTCGCTAAACTCAACATGTCACTCACCATCAACAGGTACAGCTGTGGTCAGATGTTTAGGCAGCTAATCTTTAGGTTTTTTTGCCAATGAATGCTTTTGAAATGAATAAATCCTTTGTGGCTGTTCGTGTCTACGTCACGAAAACACTTTAAACATCATTTAAATAAAAACTGAAGGGTCAAGGTGCATGAGAAACAAACTTTGCGCCATCGCCAAGTCTTTTAGTCATGACTGTAATGACCACTGAAGCTCATATTTATTGTCTAGAATGATCTATGTGCACGGTCCTCTGTGTTCCTCACATGGACATTTACTGTAAAACATGACAGCAAACTAGGGTTGGGCGATTGGACGAATACATCGACTATCGGCCGTTTTATTTATTTTCCCACGAGTACGTTTGCTAATACTGATGGAGCTAACAGAAGCAGTCAACAGAAAAAATAATGGCGATGTTTTAACATCCTCCTCTCTCATCTGCGCCCAAATGCAGCGATTCCTTTACTCAAACACATAGCAGACAGAAAGAAGGACACCAGCCTCAGAAACAAACGTGTGGATGGTGGACACGTACATGCTCATGCAAGATAGTCGTGTTTGAGTCCTTTGCTCGCACTGTACGTCTGCACAAGCGGCACACCGCTTTGGTTACATCCTCAGGTTCACCTCTTATATCCGCTTTGAAGCCAAAGAAATCCTAAATTGGCGACTTTATATTTTTTTTGGCAATTAGTTTGTCCATGTTTGGACTTCTGTGTTGTAAACGCGCAAATCAGTCTTTTACATTACTTTACTCCACCCATAAAAAAGTCTGTACATACGTGACTATATCGCCCATCGTCGATTATTGGACTGACGATTGTCAGTTGGAAAATTTTTACATATTGCCCAACCCTACAGCACACAGGAAAAATGTGACATAGAGGAGGATAAGCTAAATGATGAAATAAATCAGGTAGCAGAGTCGGTCATCTGCTAATGGGAAGGCTGGTGGTTCAGTCCCATGGCTGCTCTAGTCTATATGCTCAATATCTTTGAGCAAGACACGAACCCTCAGCTGCTCTCTGACGCACCCATCAGTGTGAATGTCAGCTCAAAAGCACTTAACCGTAGAAATAACTGTGTGAAAAAGGCAAGCTAAGGAGAAAAGCCCTACATAAGAACCAGTCCCTTTACATTACCAGTAGAGGAACTCCACAGTAACTCTTCCATTAAATCTTTAGAACGTTCCACCTGCTACCACAATAAAGTGAAATCTCACTTTTCTTCCATGACCAAATGTTAGCACAAGACATGTTCATCATGGCTGACTAAAGTCAGCAGGTGCAGGCAGCTGCTGAACATACAAAGCTTTATTCAGTAATGTGATGCATCTTTACATCATGCACAGATGAACAGAGTGTAAACCAGAAGAGGGATACGACTACTTCAAACAATACTTATAGCAAAACCCTGCAGCCATACCCACTTTACAGACACGTGGTCAAACACTAAGCTGATGTTCCTCCCAATCTCATAATCCTTTTAGGCTCTTCTTAAAAACACAACAGCTATAATCAACAATGAAAACACAAGTAACAGCTGTAGGTCTGTGTCACCGGTCTACACAAGACCAAACCGATTCTCTGGTCACTTATTATCCAAGTCTCCCCATTTTCTTCATTCCTATCACTGCTGGGATTCCATCCAAATAGTTCATTTATCAAATTCTGCATCTTAAAAAAGCAAGTTCATGTTCTTCCAAATGATCTCTTCTTTTTGAACCACTTTGGACTTATTTTTAGATTTAGCCTAAGCATTCATGGATGCCTGGGTATAATCAGTGATGATCAATTATTAGTGGATCAGCTCATAAGCCTATTTAGATGAAATTGAACAGCTTTCTTTGTGATGATGTTGGAAAGAAACTGAGTTTGCTCAAACTCTTCAGTGAACAATGTTCTTACATAACTAAGCACTAACGTGAAAAATGTAAAAAAAAAAAAAAATGGACAAAGAGGTTTTACAAATGACAGAAGAAAGGAAAAACAGAATCAGTAAGGAATGACTTCACATACCTTGTTCCGAAGCCCCCTCTGGTGCCTGTTGGAGAGTCGAGGCTTTCTCCTGGCTTGGTCGGCCTGTCGCGATTCATTTGCTGTAGAATGGTGCTTAGTTCGGTGATAACTGTGTTCTTGGAGTCTGGTGTGGATGGGGGGCTGCGTAGCTCAGGGGGCTGATCGCCCCACAGCTTGGAGGTCCTTTGAGTAGGAGTCCTAGGAGGTTCAGAGGACGAAGGAGGAGGGAGAGGGGCCTGAGGTGGAGACCCATAAGACTCCGGTGGCTCTTCAATGAGAGCGTCGTGATAAAGTGACGTTCTATTAATGACGGACTTGCTCTTGGGCTTCGGTGGCACAGGGGGCCGATCCACCAGGAAGGCGTGGCCGTCTGCAGTGGCATAGAGGCTCTCCAAAGCACTATCACAGAAGCCTCCTTCTGATGACAGGGTGGAGATGCTAGATACTGTGCTGGTGGTCTCCATGTGCTGAGGATCCCCGCTACTGCGGCTGTCCACCTCTTCAATGCCTGAGTCACCTACGCCTGACTCTGAGTCTAGTGGAGGAGGATATGAGGGGGGCATATTGTTTGCCAACCTTCTGTGTTGATCAGTGACAGGTGGTGGGGCATGGGGGTGGTACGGGGGTAGAGAAGGTCCCCCATTCCGTCTCTGTTGCTGAATCATCTCTGCAATGGCACTAGCCTGGTCATCAGGAATGTCAATACTGTTTGCAAACTCCAGCGGTGGAGGGAGGGGTTCTGAGAACTCAAAGTCTTCATCAATGTCAACCGAGGCCAGAGGGGGAGGAGGGATGCGAAAGGGCAGTTTTACAGGTTCGTCCATGGATTCGCCTAAAGGAATGCTCCTCCTCCTTAACGTGGGTGGCTGTGGAGTGGACAGTGTTGAAGAATTAAGAGGATCAGGCTGGTTTGGATCTTTCAGCTCAGACGGCCGGTTGCTGTCCTGCCCCTCGACCTCTTGGTTATTCACCTTGTTGCTTACGTCTGTGCTTGTGTGAACCATCAGTAATCCAGCTGACTTGGGCTGTGATGTGTCTGCCACATCTGCTGGTGCGCTTTTTCTCTCTTCAAGTGCCTGATGCTGTCGTTCTTCCCGTGCTCCATCGGACTCATACTTCTGCTCTGTCATTTGTCTTTGAAGGCCTCCTCGGCCAGGCCGTCCCATTGTTGCCGTGGAGATTGCAGCAAAACTTGTCTCAATTCCAGAGCGTAGTTTGGTGTCAATAAATAGAGGCTGGTTGAGGTCAGGTTTGTGACTTTGCTGAACTGGCAGGGACTGGGCATCATGCTTGGGAGTTTGCTGAACCTGAGGATTATTTTGTGACTGATTCTGAGGATGGTTTTGTTGCTCCTTCATGGCCCGGTCACGAGCTGCAAGGGCCAGAGCTAGTGGAGAATTAGGGTCCAACGGCTTGCCAGTGACAGGATGAAGGTAGGTTCCATTGGCCCTGTAGTGGCTCTTAGGAGGAGTGGCAGGGAGGCTAACAGGGCTGTCCAGGTTGGGACACTGCCCTGTTCTAGTGTTTAGTGGCTCCCGAACAACTGTGGGCTCAGGAGTGTTGAAATCGGTCATATTTCCACTACCACCACCAACAGGGCGACCAAGCTGTTTTGCCAAAGGAGGGGCTAATATCCTTTGAAGACGCTCGTCGCTGCTAAACATGCCTTCATCAATGGACTTGGACTGGCGTAGGCGAGGGGTTGGCGTAGGACCACTCAAGTCATCATCCCCGATATCTATTGACTGGAAGGCAATGGAGTTCTTTTTTGCCTCGAGCCTCTTTTCGCGGTCTCGTACTGCTCCAGCAATAGCTGCTGCAAAGGGGTTGCTTAGTGAAAGGGGGTCTTCAGGGCGTAAACCTCCACTTCCACCAACAGCAGGTGTGAGAGGCGGGTGTTCAGGGGTTGTAGGCTCAATTTCCATACTGCTACCCTGGCTGCTCTTACCACTGCTGCTAGTGGATGGCTCCTTTACAATGATAGTGGGGATAGGGATAGAGGAGCATGTTCTTTCTACAGGCGTAGTAGGCATGGAAACTGGGCCTGAGGGACTTGATGGCATGTGACATGTCTTCTCTGGGCTATCTTCCACGTTAGACTGCTTTACTAACATGCCCTTCCTTCGGGCTGGTTTTGCTGGCACATACAGCGTCTTATTGCCCACCTCAGAATACGGGTTCTCAGGCACTGGCGTACGCCCCCGAGTTCGTGTGCTCTCAAAGTGCTCAGAGCTCTGACGGAAATAGCCACGCCTCAACGTACCGACGTCGGTGGTTCGGCTTATGGTCGTCACTGCATTGGGCGAGTTTTGGGTAAAGCTTGGTCGTGTTGTGCCGTAACTCTTGGGTGTAGGGCCAGCAGCTGAGTTGTAGGCAGGTGGTGAAGGGGGTGAAATGGCTGGGGGAGGAGGGATGTCCTCTGAGGTGTCAGGCATAGAGAGACTGCGTGAGAACTTGAGTAGGGGAGGTGTGAGGAATCCCTGTTTCTCATCTTCCGATGTACCTTAAAGAAATGGAGCAGAAAGAATAATTATCTCAGGACCTAGGGGAGACATCCCTTTCTTTCACTTCCCACTCGGCCTCCTAGTTCCTAAAGAAATGTCTTCTTTAGCTCTGTATTTATTCATATAAGCAGGAAAGGTTCCTGAAATTTGGGAGAGCCCAGATGGATGTGAAATGTAACTGCTGTTTTGGCAGTAAGCAGGAATATTCTGGTAAACTGACCAACTGCCTCACTAATTGAAATTTTCAATCTAGAAATCAGGAAACAAGTTATGTAGCTGTTATTACAGAAATAAGGGCAAAAGGACTGCTACTTATCTAAGCGTTTTCACCACTAAACACTCAAAGTGCTTTTTCACTGCAAGACTCATTCACCAATCACCTTTCTCTATACCTAAGCCCCTTGTCTAACATTTGTAAAACACTCAGACTCTGATGAATGCATCGGGTGCAAACCGGCATTCAAGTTTCAAGTTTTACTGTCATGCACAGATAAACAGTCTAGCCACATTTATCCATAATGAAATTCTTCATTCGGTAGCTCGGCTGAGAACACGCAGACTGGAGGAACCAGGAAGTGAACTGCTGACCTTCCAATTAGTAGTTGACCCGCTCCACCTCCTGGGCCACAGCCACCCAGAGGAGCTAGCGGCTCAAATTAACTCAAAAAAGAACCAAAGGATCTTTCAAAAATTCACATCAGTTTCCTCTTTTTGCTCAGAAACATATTGAAACTAACATCTAATACAAGGCTGATTATCTACTCTCTCAGAAATTAAGGTCCCTGTAGGTAAAATCCATGACTAGACCATTATTGAGTTTTAACAGTTACATTAAGATATAAAATTTACACCAGACTTTCAAGAGTCTACTCTGTAGGTACAAACCACAAAGCACCCACTGAGTAGTAGCTTTGAGTACCCTTGAGGATACATCCTTGTGACAAGTCTTTATACCACAGTGTGTCAAACTCCAGTCTTGAGAGCCGGTGTCCTGAAACTTTTCCATCTGTCCCTGTTGCAAAACACCTGAGTGCAATTAGTAGGTCGTTAGCAAGACTATAGAACTTGACTGCATGCTGAGGTGGCACTTTGGCCATTTTAACCATGTTACAGCAGCTCATGAGTGAATGAACATGGTTCAACAGAAGTACATTATTCCAAACACTTACATTTATTTATATATATTTAAATTTAGGGGTTGCCACTTCTGCATGCAGTCAAGTTGACCTACTAATTTTATTCAGGTGTGTTGCAACAGGGACACATGGAAAAGCTTGAGGACACGGGTCCTCGAGGACTTTGAGACCCCTGCTTTGAAAGGACAATAAGGTCATTAATTTTGAGAGAGTGTAGAGAAGAGCATGGCTATGCAGTTTGTAGATAGACTCCTAAATTCATTACTGTGCGAAAAGAAGATGATCATTTTTGTAATCATTTTCTGATGGCACTGCAAGTCAAAAAACCTGAAACTGACATTAGTATGTATGACATCCCTGTAGTTTAGGAGTGAGAATGAGGTTTGAGCACACGCTTAATGGCCTCCAATATTATCGCCTGAAAGCACACTTTGCTGACTGGCTCATTCTAATTTATCTATAATTAGCTTTAATATTGCTAGAGCACAAAGAGCAAGTCCTCAGAGCATTAATAAAAAATTATGACAAGCTAAAAGCACACGTTACTGGACACTCACACACACCTACACATGTTTTCTCTGTATATGCACATCATACCTATGGACTTTTGCTTTTTCATAGTGCCCTTCTCAGGTATCCCCAGGAAGGCTCCTGGCACAGTGGGTGGCACCACAGCTACTCCTTGGCGGTCATGATACAAGGACTGAAAAGTAAATCGTTGCTATTAATATAACCAGGAATATATAATAGTTTCATTAGATAACAATAACAGCATTTGGTTTCAGGAATTCATACATTAGGATGTATAATATATTGGCCAGATGTAGGCATCACCGGGCACTGGCTGTGTTAACTGAAATTTGCAATGACTTTTACCAATATCAGTGTCCAGTTTTTCTGTTTTGTCACATTAATTTTAGTACTAGCTAAATGCTCAAAAACTGTGTGATAAATAGTTAAACGTTTTGCAGCCCAGATTTTTTTCAAAGTGTTATCTGTTTCCCTGGAGCAAAACAAGAGCATAATAAAAAGAGCGTTGTTACAAACTGTTGGCAATATCTGCTGTCACCTCAATCGTTACTTATTAAACCCCATCATGCTTTTAGGTGTCATTTTAAACAAAGCAAAGTCTCAGAAACAGGAAGATGTTATCTTTTAACTAAACTCTCGTACATGCACTTTGGTATTAACTCTACTTTTAGAATATTTTCCTTACATGTAAACCTAAACCCAAGCTTAAATCAGCTGCTAACCATTAGCATTAGCTGTGCTACAGGGTACAAATTAATATGATCCAGTTACATTTTAATGCATAGTGTGCAACCTGATACTGAACAATTGAATTAAAACTATGATCACCATAAAGTGAGCTGACTGATGCTTACATTCATATCAGTTGGCGTAACCAAGCAGCGACTGGATGGGCGTGGTTTAATTGTGGCTATCTTCATGTCAACAGGTGACGTCTTCTGGGCGTGGGTCATCTCTTCTACCTTGTCTGCAAAACAAACCAAGTTATAATATGTAAGCACTGAAAACCGTGACACGGGGCAGGAGTGAACTTGCAAAGCCTTAGTTTCAGATCTGATGGGTCAAATGCAAGCTACTCATTCAGTCATTTACAGTGACCCTTCCTTGTGTTTCCACACCGAATTGTGAATGGAACTGAAACAGAAAACAGTTGAAACGCTTTCTTTTTTTTTCTTTTTTTGTGGGTGTGGGGGTATGAGGGAGGAGGAGCGGGGGGAAGGGGAGAGAGGGCAACTTTGATGAAATGTGTCTGGCATGTCCAGCCTTGGAAGCCGTGCAAGCTCTTTCCAAACAGCCGACTCAGCAGCATCATCCAGCTCTCAGGGTCGTTCCCTCGTTAAATGTAAAATGAGCAATGCATGTGAAAGCCTGCCAAGCTTGCCATTATCTTTCTGCGCTTTTTATGGCTTTTTTTTTTTTTTTTTTTTTTTTTTTCCTTCAACCC
>VUQR01001211.1:0-12224 GCA_015108515.1 Hemichromis elongatus
CAGATAGACACAGAAACAAAACCCACACAAACCCCTACAAACAAAACCCAAACACAGAACCACAGTAATAATAAACAATAATTCACCAAAATCCCCAGAGAACCCCAAAACACTCCAAAATGCAAAGAATAGATGAAAACATGAGAAACTCAAAAGCTGGGTCGAACCGACCCAGGACCGTGACAAGCTTCCTGAATCACAAAAACTGTTCTTTTGTTTTCATTTAAAAAACCACAGTTCAATGTAAAGTTGACAAATTCAGGTGGAGATGCCAAGATTCTGGATTCAAATGTCTGGTAAGGCATGCCTGAAAAGATGCCAAAATATAAAGAATGTCAAACTGCATTAATTGTGTACTCAGTTTTTTGTTTTTTTTTACAACATATGATTTAACCAATACATTTTCTCCTGCCACTCAGCTGCTGAGCTGAACCTCTTTCCAGTTCCTTTGAGGCATGTGTGTTTCTTTAATTTGCAGGTCTGAGGTGAAGAAGTTCCCCTTTGTGCTGCCAGTTGTCTGTCTCTTTGGGACAGATCCTTTTTTCCTATTTCATTATATCTTAATTTACCAGTGTGACACTGCTGGATGAAGGCCTGCATGAACTGGTTTCTCAGCCCAATTTATTTCTGTTTCTTTACATATCTATCATGGGTTACTTGTACGTTCTGAATGAAGACATATATTTTGTAAAAAAACAAATCTCATCCTAATGTTTGAGCTTACCTGCAGCCTGTGAAAACAGACTATTTTAGGGATACAAAGAAGTGAGATATTGAACTTCAGCACTGAGAAATGTATTTCTCTAAGTGCCACTAAAATCCTATTTTCTTATTTATTTATCATTGGTTTGACTTTATGGAGTAACCTTTCAAGTCCTTTCATTATTTTTATTTTCATTGTTAGAGTATATTCAATAAACTTTTCTCAGATATAACAGCATGTACTTCACAAGTCAGTGAACTGACTTCAACTGCAATATTCACACCTAGTCATTGCTGTGAAACAGACTTATAGGTAACTGGCTGGTCAGGGCTGGACAGAGAGACCATAGGAAAGAGACAGGATGCTGATTGATGCTTGATCGTGATACAGGGATCTGACCTACAGAGTTAAGGGGATTAAAAAATGTGTGACTACCCAGCAGACATAGCAGTAAGGCTAAATCCAAATTTAGTCTGTTACTATATGATTATTGGAAAGTACCACGAGGCCCCTCTCAGATAAGCTGTTTCTAAAAGCAGGCCATAGCAAAAGACGGCTGGGAGACCAGTCAGATGAGGGAAGTCTCACTCCCAGCTTGACACACTGTGACTCTTGTCAGTACATCTTTGCTGTCAGTTTCTAGCATGCAGGTTTGTTGAACAGAATTCAGTGGAAATCCCTTAAAGTCTAAATAGATGTTATGACATCTATTTATTCATAGCTAAGTATTCTCGGCTGGTGTCATTAATATCCCCAAACACTTGTATAAAATGGAGACGTTTTTCAAATAGTGCAACAGGCTATTATTTTAACCCAAATCAGTCAAGCTGTTCATGCCACCTGCTCCACCTGCTTCATGTTAAGTTAAAATTTTCCAGACTTTCCTATTTCAGATTTGACTGTGTATATCAAAAACTGTTACACAGGGAGTAAATATGAGGCAAAGGCAGCAGTTCAAGTATTAGCACAGGAAGAGCTGGGAGTAATGACATATGCACCGCACACACCGATAATAATGTGCAAAGGAGTCGCATACCCTGTTGTTATCGTCTTTGCTACCCCAGTATCTATTTAGCTCACACTAAGTTTCTTTACTTTCTTTATTTCCACACTTCTTCCTCTCCCCACTGCCACTAAGTCCAAATACACTTGTGTCCTTTTGAACCCATCCCCTACTTGTGCCTCTTTTCTAAATTTGGCAACTATGGAGGGAGAAAAAAAAAAGGTTTTACCACGCTGAGCACCTTATTTTACACAAACACACACACATGTGCTTGATGTATTATCGACTACTTCGAGATGTTGATCCACAAAGAGTAAAAACACACTGTACAGTATGTGTGTGTTTGCGACTGCATGTGCGTCAGTGTGCGTCTAAGAGAGGACAGAGCAAGAGAAATGCATGGATGAGAGATAAGTGTGTGTGTAAGAGAGCAGAAGAGTTGGAGTGAGAGAGATCAGACCATGTTGAGTAGAGCTTTTGG
Source organism: Hemichromis elongatus (assembly GCA_015108515.1). Taxonomy (NCBI): domain Eukaryota; kingdom Metazoa; phylum Chordata; class Actinopteri; order Cichliformes; family Cichlidae; genus Hemichromis; species Hemichromis elongatus. Next base: position 2,188 of record VUQR01001211.1, read on the forward strand.
CTTTTCTCTCTGAGGATAAAGCTTGTTCCGGCCTTGTGCAGCTGAATCCCGCTGCAGCACTGTCCGTGGTGCTGAATTGGCTGGAGGCTTTTCCGTCTCTCTTTATCTCCTTCCTCCTTCCTCTCTTACACTGTCTCTACTTCTTCTTATGTTCATCTCACCTCTATCTCAGTTTCACAGGCTTTACTGTTGTGAAACACAGCAAGTTGCCACAGTGGTGTAAAAGCAGCAATGGATAGTATAGCTATGCAAAAAAAAAATGACTTAAAATAATGTGTTTGCATTTAAAAATAAATAAATAAATAAATAAAGTTAACATCAGCATTCAATAATACTAATATGAGTATTAATTGTGGGCCTATATGTCACAACACGTAGGCTAAACAAAAACAAAAACTTTGGAAACTTAACACATTTCTCATTTGTGTTTTAGTAAATTAAGGCTTGATGAATACTCAATAATCAAGTTAATGTAATTCCTGATTTGTTGAAAGTTCATTCTGTTCATCTTAATGCTTCATTTCCAGATGAATAAGATCAACTTTCTTGGATTTAGTAAATAAACTTTTGCAGCTCTGCCCCTAAAACCCAAAAACCTCACCTGGTTTATATTTGGGCAATCTCCCCTTCAGGCTTGTTTCTCAGCACACTTCTGAACTTTTAGCAGAGCTGCTGCTATTTTTCGATAGCACGCTGCTTGCACTCTCTTCTCCACCTCTCTTCTGTACTGTTCATTACTTTGGATGGTTGACCTCAGGTTATTAAACTCATCCACTACTTCTGCTCCTTGCATCTTCACTGCTACACATGTCCCCTTCTCAGTCACACACATGTATTCGGTCTCACTTCTGTTGCCTTTCATTCCTCTTCTCTCCAGTGATCCCTCCACCTTTCCAGACTTTCTCCCACCTTCTTCCTACTCTGCCTACTCTGCAAACATCATAGTTCACGGAGATACCCGTCTAACCTCATCTGTCAACTTGTCCATCACCACTGCAAACAAAAAGGGGCTTAGAGCAAATCACTGATGTGATCCCACCCTTGCCTTTAATCCATCTGTTGCTACTAAGGACATCTCGTTGGCTTGCTGTCCTCATATATGTCATGCACCACCATCACAAACTTACACTCATACAGTACCACAGTTAAACTTTGTCCTGTATCTCAAAGCAAAATTCAAGTTGGTTATATTGGAGATACTCACATGGAAGTTATCAGAACAGGACTTCCAGGGAGGTAATCTCAAATTAGCAAAGGTGCACAAGGAGATTACTTTGAAGAGGAGATTGGCTAAATTTAAATCAGGTATACCTTTTTATGCTGTCATCTTTTCATGCTTTTTATAGTTAAGGTTGCAAAACCTTTTTCTTATCATAAAACATGCCTGCCTCAATTTGCCTGAGACGCTTGGTGGTAAATGATTGTTTTTGTCAATGCAGCCACATCCCCAAAGCTGTGCCACTTTACAATAATGTTCAAAAAATAGAAAAGACTAAAAACTGGACTTGTTAAATTGGTTTATCCTCAGTTTTGCTCAGCTATCAAAACTGTACACTGTAGATATGTTTACTTTGTGGCAACAGAGCAGGAACAAGTGTAACTCTTGTTGAGAAAAACAAGTGTAATGATTAGAATTAGCAGAAGTAAACATCTGTGATTTTTATACTCAAATTGCATTGCAAATAAAAGTTAATTATGAATTTTCTTGAGAGAAGTTTTGCCATGGCCTGTCCTCCAGTTCTTTGTTCTTTGAGTCTGATTTTTTCCAACAATTTCCTTCCTTAGGGTTTGTTAGTCACACTCCTCTGGTGGCTTGCCATCATGTAGGCCTACTCTCTATTTAAGGATGAACATGTTGCCAGAGTTTGCGTCAGGATTGTGTTACTCTCTCCATATTTGTCCTTTCCTTTGTTAAAAGCTGGTCTGCACAGATGCTTTTGTAACAGTTTGGTTTGACTCAATGAGGGTCTACAACCAGCTGCTTTGACATTTCAGGGCTTTGTGCAGTCATGACAAATAAAGGTTATTTTAGTCTAACTTTGTGAAAAATTTGATAAAATAATTGGAGGTTAGTTATTGGAGGACACTGACCAAATGATGTCCTGCATGTGAAATCCTGGTGGCTTTTCTGAAGGCAGCAGCGATTTACAGAATTCTAATGTGAATTTCTCTGTCTCTTGTATCTCTTCCACCCCCTGTCCACTATTTCTTTCTTTAGTTCTTTCTTGCTTTTTGTTCACTCTCACTCAGCGTCATGACTTAATTTGTATGTGAAAAGTTGTTTGGTTTAATAGTTTATTCACCAGTGTTTACACAACTCACTAATGCAACTTGACAGGATCCTTTAGGTCAGTGATAATTCTTCATTTGAGGATTCCAAAATTTGCTAATGATGTTTAAACCCTGGGGACACCCGGTCTAATTAAAACATTGCTAAAGAAAGAAGCATCCAGGGAAAAAAAAGTCTCTAACTAGTAGCTAAAGCAATACTGCTGTAGGCTTATTAAATTCTCATCACATTTTGCCTTCAAATGCCACCAGTAGTTACTTTTACTTCAGTATATAGTTCCCTTATATACATTTACAAAGCCTCTACACCTCCCCTTTTACTTCCTTCTGGCCAAACTCTCTCAAAAAATGCACATATTTATTTGATTTTATAACACTAGCCTTTAGCTTATATTGCTCAGTACTTCAGCGGAGGTTAAAGATGAAACAAACTGTTAAGATTTTTCATTTTTCCTGACCCCTGTCTGATCTCTGCCCATTCTCTAAATCTGTTTATTTCTGCCTTTCTCTGTTATTCTCTTTATCTCTTTATTATCCCCTGTCCTCCCGGCCCCACCACCACTAGCAGCCGCAACCTTGAACTGTTTGGTGTACTGCCAACAACGCACCATATAATTTATCCCTCTTGCTAATCAGATAATTGTAGAACACTCACATTTTTATAATCTATGAAATCCTGCAGAATCTGGAAAGTGAGAACACTAATCTGCCTCTGCGCTGGCTGTTTCAGCCATCTCTAATGGTAGCATTCATCACCACAGCTCTTCATCTGCAGCATCCAGGACACCAAATGGAAACACTTTGATTAATGTTATATTTAATTTTATTAGCATAACCCGTTTAATATTACTTAGTGTTCATAATTCAATGTGTGCTCCTTTCTCCCTCCTAGTGGTAATTACAAGCATTTATCAGGCATAAAGTCTTTGACATCACATATGATGAAAGTAAAGTCACAGTACGTTCCTGGAGTCATTCCCATCACATGGAGGTTTCTGACTGAAGACAAGAGCTGTGGATCTGATCTCTCTTGCCTCAACTGGTAACCTAGAGTAGCTACACTTGAGATATGCTTAGGGTCAACTAGCTTTAATATTCAGATATAAGTGTACATCGTTTGTGTATATGTACTCAGAATGAATATAGTTTCCAGTGCTTCTGGATTTGAACTTTGACATACTTACAGTGATTTGTATTGTCAACAGTGTGGCTTTCCAGAACACGAGCAGATAGCCTACCTTTAATACCAGCTTACTACTCATCCCTTTAAGCAAAACAAATTTGAATTATAACAGATTCAAAAAATAATTAAATGTAAGGGTTTTTTTTTCTGTTTTGCAGCTGTAACTGCATTCACTTGGCCCTTATCGAGTCCCCGCTCCACACTTTGAGAACCTATTGACCGTGTGGCTCTCTACTGTTATGTCCTGATAGACCCTAAACTTCAGCTACTGCAGGCTGAGGTCCAGGCGATGGCATCACCCACCGTCGTCATAAGGCATCCATCTGTTATCACCAGCTTGTAATCCCGGGGCAGCGACTTGTCAGTAGACAGAGCAGGACACAGATACGGAGGGAAGGAGACAGACAGGAGCGGGGCTGGTGGGCGTATCGCCTCCCGGGAAAAACCGCCGCACAGTGTGAAAGTAACTGCAGGAGGGACTGCTCATCGTGGCGGATCAGAGCGGGTTTTTAACATGAGCTAAAGGACGTTAAATGTGTTTTTTTTTTCGCTACGAGATTTGTTTCTCCTTCCATCTGAAGCTTGCCTTTTTCTCTGACCTATAACGCCTCGTCCACCATCCTCCGGGCTGCCCGCGCTGTGGTCCTGTGTCTTTCCTTACAGATAGCAACGCGGAGAGCAGAGAGAGGTCAAGACAAAGTCACTTGTGTAGATGAAAAAGGGGAGCAGCGGTTTCACCGAGCTATGTGATTTCATAGTTTCTGTTTTATTGGGGAGGGAGAGAAGAGTTACAAATTCATGCAGCTATTTTATTTATTTATTTTTTACCTGTGGAAGACCTTGGGACGGATAACACCTACCCACCATCAGCCTGAAAGGATTTTTGTTTCGGGCGTCTGCAGATGAAACGCGAAGAGCTGCGAAGGAGTAAAACTGGACCTTAGGAGAGCAGAGGCAGCTGCTGAATGGGGAAGCGGAGATCACCCATAGGGGAGACCGGCAACGGAGTCCAGCGTGGTTTCATTTACTACACATCGCTTTACCTCCACTCTTTAGAAACGGGAACCCAGCGATACTAACCTCCAGCGTTTGTGTATTTACCTTCAAATGACCGATTAACGGAGTCTAAACAGAAACAGGGGGGGAGCTCGTATGGAGTCCAAATGAGCGCTCAACGCAGCGGTGCGCCGATTTAACGGCGTTTCCCCCCCCCTCTCTCTTACAGTCCTGTCCCAGCGGATCACTAGCGGACAGTGGATAGCTGTAGGTTATAGTCTGCGACCGGCCTTGCACCCGTACAGGGCTTTTGATGCAAACTCAACGGGAACTAAATTGAAACGCTTGGCTTGCCCCGTCTCCCCTCCAGCAGCCCCGCAGCGCGGTTAGCCTTGCGCGGTGTCAGACAACAACATAAAAAAGTGGATATATTTTCTTATTGGGTTTGAAAATTATTCCGATCAGAAAGGGGATTATTTAGTATTTTCTTTCGAGTCTTCACCTGGCTTGAAAAGGGAGCAAATAACCAGAGAAGACATAGCCTCAACAACAGGAGGAGGAAAGGCAGACGCTCAGGTATGATAGTGTCTTTATCTACTTTTCTCCTCTGTCCGATTATCGCACAATTTCTTCTTCCCGTTCCCACCACTACCTTCCCCTGTCTGCATGTTCTGCCTTTTTTTTTTAAATGCCGCATCGCTTTTTAGAGGTGGGTTTGTAATTTTAGAAGAGCTGAGTTGAGTACATAGACAGAGAGACAGAAGAGATGGCAGATGGGAAGATAATGGCGCTGGTGGGTTTTTTTCTCCCCTACGATTTAGAAATGGTGATATCCTCTCTCCAGATTAAAGATAGGAGGAAAAGAGAGACGGTGAGAAGAGAAGGGATGATGTTGCTGAGGGGTAAAGTCTGAAGTAACATGTGTCAAACAGATAAGGAGATATGTTAAGAGACCGTATCAGGACATGGGGTAAAAAGAGAAGTCTGAGAGTTTAAAGGGGGAAAGGTAGAACTGAATAACCGAACCTTTGTGGAGACGAGAGCAAACAGGGAGAGAAGTGAGACAGGAGGGGCTTAAAGGGAGCTGATAGGGGAAGAGGGCAGAAGAGAGGGTGCTGAGATGGAATACAGAGAAAGAGCAGGAAGAGGAGATGGGTTGGGTGATAGGGGAGGGGGAGAAGGCAGGGCATAATGGCCAGAGAGAGGGAGTTCTGCTGGAAAGGTGAGTAGAGAGAATATAAGGGGAAGGGTGAAACTAATGGAATCAAATAGAATGAGGGGGGAGTTGGTGAGGTGAGGAGGGGTTAGCTTGCTTGTGCAGGTGGGGAGAAGGACCAAGACGCTGTGCAAGAGGAGTGAGGAAAGATGGAGAGAGCTCAAGAAAGCTCTATAATATGGAGGCCAAGTGTGGAACGCTCTGTCAATCTTTACTGGAGACACTATGTAGTATTATTCAGTGGATTGCTTCGCAATTGCCATTGCTGCACCATGGAGACAGAAAGATATAAAGAGAGGAGGAGAAACCGGAAAAAAAAGGCTGGACAGATAGATTTAGGAAGCCAGTAATTTAAGTTGCTGTGTCAGCTCATCAGCCCCTCTTTACCTGGTAAATTCTCCCTATCCCTAACTGCCACATTTGCATTTTGATTGTGTTTTGCAATGGCTCTAAGCCACCTTAAAACACATGTAAACACACATGAATATACAACATTTGCAGGGAGGGATTTTCTGGTTTTCATGTCTTTATTGAAGTGTGTATACCTGTGGCTTAGCTGAGCCCTTTTTTTCTGTTCTGATAATTCAATCTTTCCTGCCTACGTTGTGTCATGCTTCCTGGCTCGTGTTAATGACGCGTGTTTGAATGTTGCTCGAATTGCTGTCTAGGCAGAATATTTTGAAAGATTCAGTTGATGATGATATTTTAATGCCTTTCAGATCACAGTGAAGTTCTTTATGCATATGATCAGTATTAATCAGCATGCTGGAACACAGTGGGGCATGTTGGAAGTTAATGGAATCATGAAGAGCACTCGCTGTCAGCACACTGTACCACTGATCATGACCCACTTTAGACTGCAGCAGTAACATTTTAGTAGAGAACAAAGATTTTGTTTAGATTAAACTTTTAAGCCTTAAACATGGCAAGTATAATCTAAGAAAATTTAAAGCTGACTTTTTCCACAAACTAACACAAATACTCTTCATTCATGCTTTTGTATAAAAAGAATCAAAACAGATGTACAGCGAGGGGAATTAGTTGATCCCCTGGTGAATTTGTAAGTTTGCTCACTTAAAAAGAAATGAACAGTTTCTAGTTTTGATGGCAGTTTGACTTGGATGGAGAGAGACCGGATTTCAACCAAAAACTCCAGAAAAAAACCCCACATTACATAAAAGTTTATAAATTGATTTGCATGTCATTTGAGAAGTAATATTTGATTTCCTACAACCTAGCCAGGATTCTAGCTTGCATAGTCAGTCAATTGCAGATAGTCATGCGCTCAACTCATTATATATAAAGCACATGTGTCCACTGACTCAATTTCTTTAATTCCAACCTCTCCATCATCACGTGCAAGACCAAAGAGCCATCAAAGGTCATCATGGACAAGATTGCACAAGACTGGAAGAAGCTTGGTGAGAAGGTTACAATTGCTGATGCGATTATTCAGAAATGAAAGAAATATAGAATGACCATTACTTCCCCTAGGTTTAGAGTCCCATGCAATATCTTGCTTCACAGGATGAGGATGATAATGAGAAAGGTGATGGATCAGACCAAAAACTACACAGGTTGTTAGTGATTTGAATACAGTTGGGACCATAGGCACAGAGAACACCATGGGTAACATACTACAGTGCAATCAATTGAAATCTTGCAATGCCCACAAGAGCACCCTGTTCAAGAAGGCACATGTATAGGCCTGTCTTAAGTTTGCCAGTAAACATCTAAATTATTTGGGAGAAAGTACTGTGGTCAGGTCAAACCAAATCAAGCTGGCTTTGGCTTCAACTCAACTCACTGTTTGGAGGAAGAGAAATGCTGAGTATGACCCAAAGAACAGTATTCCCACAGTTATACACGGAGGTGGGAACATTATGCTTTGGGGCTATTTTTCTGCTGAACATACAAGACGACTTCACCGCACTGAGTGGCCAAAATCTTGGATGGGAACCTCCTTCCTTTAGCCAGAACACTGAAAACAAACTGCTAACGCAATAAAGGAGTGGCTAAAGAAAAAGCACGTTCAGGTCATGGAGTGACTGAGTCAGCCTCTTGAGCTCAATCATATAGAAAATCTGAAGCTTCAAGTTGCCAAGCAGCAGCTAAGAGTTTCTGTAAAGAGGAGTGAGCCAAAATCCCTCCCGTGATATGTGTAAAACTGGTGACTAACTACAGGGAACATCTAAATTATGTTCTTGCCAACAACAGCTTCTCTACCATGTACTAAGTCATGCTTTGCTAGGGGATCAAATACTTATTTTTTCCAAAGGCATGTAAATCAGTTTACTTATATGGTGTTTTTTTCTGTGGATTTTTGGTTGATATTTGTCTTTTTCTATATATTATTGTCACGTCACAGCGAGCACACCTCATCTTAGGGTATAGTTAAAGCTTATATTCGCCCCAAGCTCTTCTCTGAGATATACTATTAATGCTAATGCAAGCTTATATCCTTCTTATGAATGCTATACATCGAAAAACAGACAGTTCTTACACTGCCATGGAAACAGGAGAGTTCACACAGGCGGTTAAGAAAAAATAAAACTGGATAAAAGCCATCTGTTTTATTTTCATTTCTTAACGGCAAGAAGCAGAGGTTTATGAAAATATGAGATTTTCACTTGAAGCAGTTAAAAATATAAACTATCGTGTCCGGGAATTACTGGAGGTATATGTCATGAATGTGTATTTATTAATATAGGTTATCTTCCCAAAAGCAAATGCTCTGAGTCCATGAATGATGTTGGTGGTTGGTTAAAAAAAAAGTGGACTGTTTAATGATCATAAACAGACCAATTTGCACTCTGAAGTCAGAGAATCCATGACACTACTCTGAATATTAATATATTTATTCATGTGAGAAAAGCTTTTTGTTTTCAAGAGTGGAAAACCAATTTAACTGTTTTGGTTTGGGTATTTTGAAAAAAACACCTTTACCCATTTGTGAATCACAAAATCAGAATGCATGCAAATGCCTTCATTCGTTAAGTGCAGGGGATACCACACTGATTGCTGAAAGTGAGAAATAAATGACAGACCACAGGTTCATTGGATCTAATTTCATGAAGTAAAAGTAATCATTTTATTGGTCATTACAGTGTTTCAGTATAACATCTTTTTCATCACAGTCCCAGGCCTTCTCAGTATACAGATAATAAAAATGGTAAATATAAAACTAATACCATATAAGACCCTATAAAACTCTGTGGGTGGGGGCAGGTTAAAGACAGAGGAAAGCACGATGGCTGGCTATCATACAGTATTAAGATGTCCCTACGGTGGTACTAGATTTTCAAAAAAATATTTTTTACACAACTGAGTTTTAGCTGCTTGTCAACCATCGATACAACAAGGAGACATGTCGACAAATTGCCAGGCTGCGCATGGATTTCCATATTGAAAGGCTAAATTATAATTTACCTCTTCATTACACGATGCACACTAGCAAAAAACATGTAATTCCCAAACAAAGTGCTTGTTAAAGAAATAGATGTAAAGCAGTGAAGAGCTGCTTTTGTATCAGAGAATTGGATCCATTAGGCCTAAGAACATTTGGGAAGCCTACGTGATCTGTCTGATTTTTTAATCCCATTCATGTGTGTAGGGAACCAACAAAAAGTCTTGACCACACATGGACTTGGTCCAAAATCACAACCTACTCTATGTACTACCACCGTGTAGTGGTGTACACAGTCATTTTGCTTTTCCTAGTACCGTGCGATGAAAAGTAGTGTGCAACTGACCTCTATCCAAGGGACTGCCAAGACGTTACTTACTATTATATCTGGCCTCAGTTGATGCAGAGTAAAGAAAGAACCACATTACAAAATGAACTGCCACAGAGTTTCAATTACACAATTTGGCAAATAACTTACTATGTAGTCCTCTGCACAGAATGCCACAAAGGCAGTAGAGCCATGACTGAATGATTTTCGACAGAACCACGCACTCTTATAAGTCCACCTTAGACAGTTTTGTGCTTAGTGGTTGTTTTGCACTTTCTACAAAATTCAGCATCTTTACAGCTCACTGAATTATTAATGTTACATATTATGTTGTATTTGTCATGCCATGTGCCTAATATATCATGTTCTTCAATGCATCTTGAATGCAATCTGTTGCTCTGCACTGGGTCTTGCATGGTTGGCTCCACAGTCTGATGCATAAACAGCATTCAGCTCTGTGGTGACTGTGTATGCATATGACACATTAATTAAATGTATTTTAGACCCCCCCCCCCCCCCCCCCCCCCCATTTTTTTTTTTTTTTTTTTTTTTTTTTTTTTTTTTTTTTTATATTTTTTTTTTTTTTTTTTTTTTTTTTTTTTTTTTTGTCTGCTGACAA
>VUQR01001211.1:12244-25130 GCA_015108515.1 Hemichromis elongatus
CATTGCTCTTGACTTTCACTACCAAAATTTCCTCCTTCTGTAGAAAAATTAATCTCTAAAGCAAATTCATCTGATCTATATCCCTGCAAGATAGCCATTGAGCATATTTCTGAAAAGTGTAAACAGTAGACTTTAAAATGGCTTTAGTAAAGACTCTGGATTTGCATGTTGTGTGTAAACAGTTCTGAGGCAAATATTTCCTACATAGGGGAGGGGCAGACACTTGCATCCCTTCATGATCCCTCTGATTTATTTGAGTTGTAAAAGCATCTATTATACCATCACTTTTAACCACAGTAGTCAACTGTACAGTAATTTAGGTGATTATAATTCAGATAATCAAACAGGTGGGTCCTTCTTTCAAATTGAGAGCAGCAGAGGTGGGTGATTGATGGGAGATGACATGCGACTATAAAAAAAACCCTTAACACTGCTGCTTCTGCCGGCTGACAATGCAGGGTTCTTGATCATGTTTACAGTTTATTGAACCGTGCTGAGTCCAGGCTGGAAAGCGGAAAGCTTGATTTGGTGAGGAAGGAGTGGATCAAGGTTTTTCAGAGGCGTGGACTAAAATCTGTTTCACTCATGTGCATATTTGTAGCAGCGCAATCAGATACTGTCTCTATTAATAAAATCATACTATACATTACAGCAGTGATGAATACTGAATGACAGTAGTCCTCTATTAATATGAGTCAGACTTTTTACGTTCATAATTTATCAGTTTATGATGAGCTAGAAAGGCAATCAAAACCCTGATCAAAATACGGTAACTTGGAACAATAAAGCCCTTTATTTTTTGGCATCATATAAAATACCTCTCATTCTGTCAATGTCAGATTGAAAAATGAAGCTGAAGAGAAGTGTAAATTCTGGAGGAGTGTAAGACCAACTGATTGATGCCTCTGTGTGAAAAAGTCAGCAGAAAATAAATGGAACTCACACCGAGAAACTCACTGAGTTTTAGAGGCTGCAGAAAATCTGTTTCATCACTGTAGGGAAGCAATGTATACATCTGTAGATGTACAAGGAAAACACATGGAGCAGTTTGTGTAATGTTTACATTGTTGAACAAGTATTTTTTTAAAAAGAAGTTGCACTCCAATCGGATTATGTGGCTGCAGTAGTTGACCTTTACTCAGCAAGGCAGGTAAATTAAGACCAAATTCTTTGTTTGCATAAAGAAGACAAACGACAATGAAACGAGCAGACAAAGAAGGAGAAAAAGAAACGAAAGAAGAATGACAGAAACTTAGGGCGCGAGCAGGAGATGAAAAAAAATTATGAATATTTTGCAATAAAGCTGTAGGTGTTAAGATTGTGATATGGCATCTTGCTGTTTTATAGTTTTATGTCTTTGTGATGTATTCAACACAGTGACATGCTGTCCACTACGGCAGGGGATTAAATATCTACACAGGCTGTGCGTGTGCGCTCGTGTCTTTGCGCGCGCACCCGTGTACATGCGCATGGCAACAGATGCTGGTTCAGTGGCGCCATCCCACCTCACCAGGGAGGAACAGGAGAGAGATGCTGCTGAAAGGAGAGAGAGGTGAGGAGAAGGAGGGTCGGGGGGGGGATGGTGCCAGGAGAAGGAGAGGGAGAGCAAGAGGGAGCTGTACTGAATGCCAAGCAGCATGGTATTAGAATGGTGCTGTGTTGAGCAGGCAGGCAGTGGGATGCAGTATTGCTCAGCTAAACCACAGCGTCCTGTAAGCCACAGTAAGTTTTCTAACTTTGTCTACAGCAGGTACAACACGGGCTATTTTGCTGATTTATTGAGACTATGTAAATCAGGTGTATCAGTGTAGAAAATTTTAACCTTTTTCCATGCCCTCCATATAACATAATGTACAGAACATTGGCCTAAATAGGTTGTAGTAGCTATGAATACCTCTTTGTCAAGAATAATGTGGGGATCTATTTTTATCATCCTTTGACCCACCTTGCCTTGCCTTTGTCTCTTGGATATATATTGGTGTGCATCAGCAATGTTGTTGCCTATAAAAATGATTGGTCCAGTTATTTCCAGTTCCCTTACAGTATCTTTGCTTTGGGTATCTGGAGATGCTCAGTACCACAAAACCGATAGTTCCATAATCGCTAATCTTGTGTTGGTTAGAAATTTGCTGTAAAAGGTGAAGTGAGTTGAGAAATAAAAAGTGGATTTGTTATAAATAAATAAATATATCAGCTCAGATTGTACAGCTCTGTCAAAGCCACAAAAATACATCTGATCATATTTAGATATGTAGGCAATATATTGCATTAAAATATTAGAGTATTCCCATTGTTCCATTAGCGCTTCCATTACATATGTGTGTAACAGGACGTTTGCACATTGGACAATATTTGCTTATGGCCACAACTGTGGAGATGGCTAGCTGAAATTAAACAGAGCACCAGATTAATTCATGAAATAAATAAATAAATAAAAAAGGCTGAATTTTGAAACGAGCTACAAGCTGCTGTTTAACACACTTGCCATTGCTAAAGACATCTGTTGTTGCTTTGTAATGACAGTATCGATCAGTCGTTTTTAATGAAAGGCTTTTACTGTGAGCGCATCCTTTATGCGTTTAGCATTTAATAGCATGCAAACTGCATTGGAGTAGTTTAAATACTAAATAATAAATACAAATCATTTAAAGAAGCATCTGAACTGAAAGTTGAATTTCATTGACGTATTGACAGATGCACAAATATGTCTAAGCAATGCTTATGGTAATGACATTATGCTTAGTGCATTCATTTGCTTTTTACATTACAGAAACTAGATTACCTGTTTTTTTAAACATACTGTTATGTGAATTAATTAGGAGCTAAACATGGGTAATTGATTCAGAAAAAAATGTTTTTCCATCTCACTTCAGTTTTCTTTAAAGCAGTTGTTCTGTGTATAAATGTGGATCTTTCTGTCTGATAACATGTGTTTGCATGTAACTGTACCTGTGCCTGGTCAGGGTGACAGTGCAGACCCGACAAGCTAACCCAGATAGTGAGGGGAGATAGACTGAATAGGAGTGTCAGCTCTCTGCTCTATATCTCTACATCTATTACTTGTGTCTGACAGAAGCAGCACTGCATGATGGATGGATGCCCCACTCTATCTCTATCCACTTCTCACTCCGCTCACTGTTTTCCTCTCACTCACGCATTTTTCACCACTTGGTTTCCCTTCATCTACCTGTCACTTGTGTGCTTCCATTTTTTTGTAATTTGTCTTTCTTCCGCTTTATATTTCTTTTCCACTGTGATCAACTTTCTTTACTTTTGGTGACAGCAGGGGCACGACTGTGGTAGTCTGTGTTTGTGTATGGGCAGGCATTGAAGTGATAATGTAGAGATCTGCAGCTGGAATTTCAAATTACTGTGACAGAGTGATCTATCACTTTGTTGCTGTTTATCAGTTGTTGCTTACATTCACTTCTCTACACTCAGTGCTGCAGGCGGTTCTTCATAGTAAATGAACACGAAACAGCGCAGCGCACGGAAGGTAAAAACAATAAACCTGATGCAGTTTCAAAGAGATGTTTGGTTGGTTGGGGTTGAAAATATAGCCTTTAAGATTTAGCTTTATTTAGTGGGTCCCTACAGTTGTTTTTTTCTTTTTTAGGATTGATGAGGTTATGTAAAGTCAGGGTGTCCGCCCCTCCACAACTGACAAGAATTGCATTGGTCAAATATTTGTACAGTTTGCACACGATGATCACCTAAAGGGTCCTTACCCAAACTGTGTTCACAGCCAAGGTCATATTGGTTGTTTTATGGGCACTTTTCCCTTTTTTCAACAATCGCTGCTCCCCGTAGAGAATTTGTCAGATTTTAGTGAAACAGGACTATTTTTTCCTGGATATATTTTCATTAGTTTGTGCAATACAGCCAAGAAAACTCATCACTTTCTATTTGTACTTTACACATTACAACAGCCTGTGATGTATCATGAGCCAGATGAGCTAGTTACTTTGTTTTTGTTGTTTTGTTGGTGTTTTGTTTGTTCTGTTTGTGTTTGAATGTTTTTTTCAGTACAGTTAAAAGTTTCGCTATATAAATTGTTCATGTTACAGTGTAACACCAGCAGTTGCAATCACGTTACTAAGACTTTAACAAATTTGACATGTTTTGCAAAAAATAAACGAAATATAAATAAACAGTTGACCCTGCTAAAGGGTTCTTCAGTTCTTGTTGGAAGGATGAGAGGCTTGGGGAATTTCATTAACCTCCCAGTTTTGAAGGGTTATCACTAGCAGTTATACACAAGGTGTAATTATTCTTACATGCTTTGCTGTGCTGGAGGATCTTTGTGTGTCTGTCTAAAGTTCACGCTTGCTGAAACCTGTTTTAGATTTGGAAAGCATGTATGATTCTAGCTAAAATTAAAAAAATACAGACAGTCTTTTTAAAGTCAAATGCTTTTGCATATTATCTGACAGGCAGTTCCCTGATTATGATTGTTAAAAGACTAAAATTGCATAAATATGTAGGCGCAAAATAAAACATCATGAGCTGTTGTTTAAATATAAACCTTCTCATGCCCATTGATCTTAATGACAGTGAATATTTACCATAGGATGTGATGTGGGCTTGTTGTTGTTGTTGTGTTACCTGTTGCAAACATCAGATAAACAGTCTGAGGTCATTTTTAGCTACACCTGTACGCAGGAGAAACACCTGGTCATGTTTTTTGTAAGCAGCAGCTAGAAACAAAGTTTTACCTCTCAGCCTTGATGCTGAGTCCACTCAGCAGTTCACAGAGTGGGTGTTTATTAACGCATGCTAAAAGGACAGACCCTGCTGGGCTGAAATGGTTCACTTGGCGCACCGAGAACCCGATGCTCTGCAAGATAGTTTGAGGAATAATTAGAGACCTTTGAGGGCAATCTCCTGTAGATAATGGCACTCTTAAGGACAAGAAGCTTATAAAGCTCAGCAATAGTTCTAGCTTGTGCAAAGTATGTTAATGAACTAAGAAACTTAAAAAATAATTGCTTAGCAGTGCTCCAAGCATAGCTTTAATATGGACCACCTTATAATCTGACTCTTAGTCTTATCAAAAAGTCGTTGCACTGCATTCGGATTGTCTGTACAACACTGTTGCTCTCTGACTTCACATTGCAGTATTGACTGTGCAGTCACTGTATTGTATGCTTAGCTAGTTACAATTCCCTCATGACACACTGAGGGAATTATCTCACTGTTGCTTTCTGGAAAGCTTGGCAGTGCTAATCAGAAATTGCATTTTTAGCTCCCTCTGAAAGGCAGAGTACTTTGTAAGTGCTCACTGTGTTCGTATTTGAACATTATAAATAGAGTGAAAGGAACACTGCGGAAATTCTTTAGATCAGCAAAGCATCAGATAATGCGTGAAGCTGGTAATGACACATTTCATTTATGTATAGTGTTATGAACTGGGCGAAGGTCGGGGAATTGCACATGAGAAAAAGTAAACAAGATTATCATGAACCTAAATAAATAGGATAATGACATCAACAAAGGCTACAAAAGTAAACTGCTGGTGACCTTAGAAGAAGAAAAGAGAGGTCAGTGATCAAGCTGGATAACTAATGAGGCCCAAATTACATCGCCGTATACCATTTCCTAAGGTATTAGTCCTTCTGTTCTCTGCTTACTGGCTCCTAAACCAAGAAGCCAGAACCAACCATTAGCAGGCAGATGGAGAGGGACCCCAAATATGTTACTGAGACCTCTTCCATCCATCAGTTTTCCTTAACTGCTTATCCAGTTCATGGAGTGGGAGCACAATGTGCTAGGTCAGGAGAGGTACACCTTAGGCTGCTGGAGTAACACAGAGAGACAGCTGTTCACCCCTGTGGTGCATTTAAAAACATAACCTGCGAGATACTCAAATACTGGTCAATACTAAAAAATGCAGGATAGAATAATGATAATAGAGACTCATTTGCAACAGTATTGATACTGATCTTAATACAGTGCTGTCTTCTCCTTACACAGCACCTCTGCAGCACACAGCCCCTCCCCTCACTAGCAGCTGAACATGTAAATAGTAGTTGACACAGTATTAAAATGGTATTATTTTGTGTATTGGCATTTAGTTTGAAATTCTAGTGTTAATGTGACCCTACTGTGGACTGTGGAGGAAGCTGTAGTACCCAGAAAAAACAGGTGCAAGGTGAATATGTGGACAATACATAGAGAGGGGGGATCCAGCCACCTGGTGGGATTGAACCCATGACCCTCTTGTTGTGAGATGACAGTGTTAACTATTATATTATTGTACTACCCTTCCTGCCACCACTTGCAATATAAAACCATCCTACATTCGTTTTGAAAATATATATGCGGGAAACCTTTTTGCTCTCAGCTTCTAAGAGATTTTTAATTTATACAAGAATGCAGAATGTGCCTTAGATTTCTTTTGAATATGCATGTGTACATGACATAAACTGTCTGCAGATGCAGGTTAACATGAAAATCTTTCCATGTGTTTACATGAAGACATGCAGCAAAACACAACATATATACACGTATGTGTTTATCCTGTTACTCTACATTCTGATCAGGCTTACCATCCCCACCGTTTTCTCCACTTTAAAGGTGCCTATGAAGCTCCTGCTGCATGCTGAATGTTGGTTTGATTGACAGTGGCTTGTGCTCGTGCCTGTGTGCGAGATCACAAGCAGGAGCTAATGTGGTAAACAGCTGACGCTGCATCATGTGGTGGGGAACCATTGATGGAAGCTTGAAGAAGCCAAAGACAACATGTACCATGTTTCCTAATATGTATTGATGGGTGAACATTATTGTGAAACATATTATGGTTTTTTTTTCTTGTTTTATTTGCATTTTTCAAAATCCATCACTACCTGTTAAATGTTCAGTAGATTTTCTCTTGAAATTCTATTTTGAAAATAATGGCAATGTGAATAAATGTGACAAAGTGGATTCAACAAAGGATTAACACCCTGATATATCGTATTTGTGCAGGGAAATAGTTGTAGGTTTTTGTTCTCACAGAGACCTCGGTTCTGATGAATGATGGTTCAGTTCTGATGGATAACCAACTGGTTCACTAGACCAGCATGTGGCCAAACATCTGGACAAGCCTCTGCTTGCCCTAGGTTAGATCAAGCTATCTTCATCTGGGAGCTATTTGCTGCTGTTGTGCTATGTATACAATCAATCACTTTGCAGTGAAGTACAAATTACTCAGCAAAATCCAAATGGAAGGATTGTTAAGCCAAGATGTTGGCCTTTACGAATGGCATTTTCATAAAAAAGAAAAACTCTGATTGGTCTGATTTATGCAGATATCCCAATGTTAGTGCTCTAGTTCAGGGTGGGTATCATTGGTGCTCACAGGACATTTATAGCTTCGGTTTAATGGTGCAAGGCTTTACAGGTTTGACACTGTGTGAGTCTGTGTGTGTGAGTTGAGTGCGTGGCAGCCGTAGATGTCCTTGTCCCAGCTGTTCTGCTTTGCAGCCAACTCATTGAGCTGGCAGCTGTTACAATAAAGTTATAGGGTGTTGTCTCTATTCTCTCCCATCATAATACTGTGAAAAATCTGGATTATTCATTATTCATACTTATTCATACTAGATTTATCAGTCTTATCTGGTTTTGGTATTTGCTTGTACACTTGTCAGCTCACTCTATTGTGAAGATTACAGCAATGGTAAAACAATACATTTGTTTGTTTATTAAAATTACTTATAATATTACTATTCAATGTTGTGTCAATTCTAGTATAACTGATTTTCCTTCCCCATGCAGTGTGCACTGCGTGAGTTTTTTGCTTTACTTTAGGCTTATTAACTTTAGTTCATGTCATTTATTCAAAGAGTCACTGCAATTAGTCATGAAGCGGATAATCTGGGAAGTCAAAATTATGGTGAATACTTTAAAAGTTTTGGTGATATTTGAGGGCAGTCTAGGAAAAGCAAAAAGCATTAGAAGAGAAAACAATAGGATCTGTGTCAGTATTTTGTTTCACTCGTAAATAATAACTCAGTTGTTTTTTTTCTCCACAGGAGCATGCCTAATGAACTATTATATATGAACCATTATTAAAGTAAGAGATAGGTGACGAAGTTGAAAACAAAGAGGTTTTTTTATATTTTATTAATGTCAGGATCTATAATTTGGCATGTTTTCTAATCTTGGATAACTGGAAAACAGTATAATATGTAAGCATAAGGCCAAAAGGCAGACACAACATTAAAGACGGGAGAAATAAAAACATTTTAAGAGCAACCCTGAGTGAAATGCACATGCCCACCTAATAGCTGTCCCTCATGTCCTCTTTAGAAACCACATTCCTACCACATAGTATATGTTAAATGGATCCGCTCATGAACAAATGCATATTGCTAATGAGAACTTAGCAACTCACTGAGAAAGATAATGTAAGGTAGATAAATGAGTTAAAATGTGTGGGTTTATCCTGCGTGGAATTTTACCCAAGTGCATCAGATTACATTAATGTCAGTGTTTTTGTTTTTTTACAGTATTAAAATGTTTTTTTATTTTTATTGCTTCGACTTTATTAAGACTTCAGTAACTGATAAGGTTGCAAAACATGAAATAGTCATCCTTGCAAAGACAAAACTGTGCTCTGGAGAGACATTTTTTTTTACACAAAACCGCAATCTTTTCTTAAATTTAACCTTTAACCTTAAACCTTGAGCCACATTTGATTAAAGTAAACAGATGCGTCGCATGCATAATGCACAATTTGTGTTCGACATGCCCAATGGATGCATTATTGGTATAAATTCCTTTAAGTGAGCAATTTGAACTAGAACCACAGCATAGTGGGGTACTTAGTATGCAAATCCACTGAAATCCAGTGCTGATAAAATGTGAACAAATTGTACTAAAAAAGAAACCCAACTGTTTTTTAATAAACAAAATCTTGAGGATTACAGCCGACCAGCTTAGTCTAAGACTGATTAATTAAATAAAAGCTCAGATGTATAGTGAGCACGCTTTTCCTGTCAAGTGGTTTAAAAACCACTTAAGATGAAAGTGTGACCTCCAGAGTGAATTCTCTCTCTCACATTGGTTTTAAAGATTTCCGTGATTGTTTCTAAAAAAATAAATAAATAAAAATAGTGCAACGTTAAAGTTGAAGACATGCATTGTTAACTAAACAGAAAAGTTGAAAGTCCACATAGACTGATCTGTCTTGGAGCTTTGAGGAATAAGATTCATGGACATAAACTGCACTGCTGAAGATCACAGAAACCGTGCGTATGAAATCTTCTTTATAGTGACTTCTCTCTGATTTCAGTCCCCAGGGTTTTAAATGATCACAGGAGCTTATTGTCACTCTGAACCGAGGTTTGGATCTTTTATTCTCTTCCTCTTTATTTTTTTACACCCAGTGAAAGTAGGTAACTTGTGCTTGCAGTTAAATGAGGTGTCAGTACACAACAAAAATCACGTTTCCTACTTTTCCCCATTGTGTGTCCTTTTCAGTAAACAGTTTAATTGGGTTGGGGGATAAATAATGAATGGAGACACACAGTGCTGTGAAAGCTGAAAAGTTAGGGCAAGCATGTTGCTTTTTCCCCTTTCACCGGGACTTTTCTTTATAAAGAAGATACATTTTATATTTCCTACTATTTTTTTTTACTGTTTAGCTTTTATATTGAATTTCTTTTTTTTATGTATTTAGAAGTTGAATCAGAGGTAATTTTTTCATGGGATTACATTGGCTAAGACACTGGGTATGGTTTAATAATTACTACCTTATTACGTGAATACACAGTAATCAGTAGATCGGCACAAACCTGTCTTTGAACTCTGTCTCCATTTTAATCTGAACTATCACAACCACTCATATTTTACGATTGTATCGTAGCACATCGCTCTGACATCGTATGTGAATGTTCTCCTCCAGTTTACATCGAGTGCAGACTGACATACAACACCTGCTAGACTACTTCGTGCTAGCTCCCACTACAGCAGACTGTGTTTTGCAATGATAACCCTCCACCTACCTTCCCAAACACACATGTACAAACAGACTCAAAGGAGTTTAGCGATACTAGATACAATGCAGCAACTGGTGATCTTTTTTTTTTTTCCATTATCAGTAAAACAGCATGTTTTCAAATTTTAATTCTCTGGTGTGATTATATAAAAAAACTTTTACCGACTGTTCATTATGTTAATCTCCGTAATTGTACTGTGG
This sequence comes from Hemichromis elongatus, assembly GCA_015108515.1. Lineage (NCBI taxonomy): Eukaryota > Metazoa > Chordata > Actinopteri > Cichliformes > Cichlidae > Hemichromis > Hemichromis elongatus. The sequence continues at coordinate 22,425 of VUQR01001211.1, forward strand.
TTTTTCATTCCCGTGAGTGCTTCATTTGGCCTAGACTGCTTAATAAACACCTGATTTATATCACAGTGATGCGGGATGGTGGATATTAAGCATTTTAAGATAAAATCATCATGGGTCCTTTCTTATTTTTTTTCTGCACTCTCTTGAATTTCCCGTGGTTCAATTTGGGATACCACAAAACAAAAGCTTGAAACCAAACTCTATTCCTTTCTTCTCCCCACCTCCCTCTGTTCTGTAATTCCTTTTCTTCCTCTTTACTTTGGAGGAGATTCAGGAAGACCTGATGTGTCATTTAGGCAAGGTGAGTGCTTTATCGTCAGCACCGGGTGATGACTATTTAATCATGGTAGACAGATAAAGCGATATTTCAGTACGCTGTCTGTAAGGTGGCAAGGTTACGGTATGTGTGTATTTTTGTGCAGAGATAAAGTCATTGATGCTCGATGTGTCTGCAGCTGTAGCTTAAGGCAGAGAACAATTTTTTTTTAATCCCTGCTGTTATCATCATATGCATTATTAATTAGACAGTTTATAATATTACAGGGATAGTGACAGTTGTAGATAATGATTATTTTATTAATGACCCGGGGTCCAAACTTTCAAGACAATGCTTTGTTGAATTTCCCATAGTTTAGTAAAAGAGCATTCTTCATACCTTAGCTAATTTGTTTTTTTAAACAGGCAGTTTGCTTTCAATGTTCACGTTGAACCTTGTTTAAAAATACATAACCGCCTGTGGAAAATCTAAAATATTATTTTACTGTGATGTGGTTTTATTTGTCAAAGCAATAAGCTCTCATTTTAGCTACAGTTTACCCCTCAGGTGTTGTCCTTTCTATGAAAGACACCAAGGATCAATAGATTATGTAGTCATTTTCACATCCTTCCTTTTCTTCTCTCGCGACTACATTTTTGGTGCTTCTTCAGAAATACGATAAAAGTGCCTTTTAAACTCAAGTTTAACTTCTTGAGTCAAACCAGAGCTGTGTATGTAGACTCTGTGTAAAACGGAAGCACCATCAGGTCCACCAAACAGGCTTCTTTAGTAAGAAAGACCAGTTTATAATTAAGTCCCATCATCGCAAGGAGGTGGTAGGTGTGGGGGGCACTGAGGCATAACTGTCAACCTGAGGTGTGGAGACTGACTCTCATTCTTGCCCATATTAAAGTTTCAGTTTCTTTCACTGTTTATTTTTTTTGTCACTTGTTTCTTAAGTTTAGACACAAACTGCAACATATACTAAAAGGGGCAAAATGGCACGTGTCCCAATGCACTCTAATCCCCTAATAGTGCCGACAGGTGTGGTTAGTTTTATTTGGTTTTTTTTTTACAAAAGTTGTGCAGTTTTCTAAACACGGCCACAGTCAGATCATTTCAATATTCTGATGTGTAACATACCGACGTTTTGTCACGTCCCGAGGCGTCCCATAGAAACACGAAAGGTAACCTTCCGCGTCCCTATAATACTCGCCTAATTGTGGATGGAATCCAATAAAATGACGTTCCCGGTGGTAACAAATGTTCCAGCCATGTATTCCAGCCCTAACTCTAACTTTAATCCTAACCCTACCCATAACCTTATCCCCAACCTAAACCACAGTCTTAATCGTATTAGATAGTGTTTTCATTCATGATGGCAAATTGGTCCTGGGTGAGGGACCAGACAAAGAGCGATTCAGAAAGACCCCTATGCAAAAAACACCGAGGGAACAGTTCACCCTGCCCGGGATAGGGTTACCGGGGCCCCACCCTGGAGCCAGGCCCGGGGAGGGTGCCCGAGGGCGAGCGTCTGGTGGTCGGGCCTTAGTCCATGGGGCTCGGCCGGGCACAGCCCGAAAAAGGGACATGGGCCCATCTTCCGGCAGGCCCACCACCCGCTGGAGGCACCGTAGGGGTCGGGTGCAATGTGAGTCGGGCGGCAGCCAGGAGCGGAAGTCCTGGCGGACCGATTCCCGGCCACCAAGACTGGCAATTGGGACATGGAATGTCACCTCTCTGGTGGGGAAGGAGCCTGAGCTAGTGCATGAGGTTGAGAGGTACCGGCTAGATATAGTCGGGCTCACCTCAACGCATGGCCTGGGCTCTGGAACCAGTCACCTGGAGAGGGGCTGGACTCTGTCTCAGTCTGGAGTTGCCCCTGGTGAGAGGCGTCGGGCTGGGGTGGGTATCCTAGTATCCCCCCGGCTCGCTGCTGGTATGTTGGGGTTTCTCCCAGTGGACGAGAGGGTTTGTTCCCTTCGCCTTCGGGTCGGGGAACGGGTCCTGACTGTCATCTGTGCTTATGCGCCGAATGGCAGTTCAGAGTACCCAGCCTTCTTGGAGTCCCTTGGTGGGGCACTGGAGGGTGCTCCCCCTGGTGACTCTGTTGTCCTACTGGGGGACTTCAATGCTCACGTGGGCAATGACAGCGAGACCTGGAGAGGCGTGATTGGGAGGAACGGCCTCCCGGATCTGAACCCGAGCGGTGTATTGTTATTGGACTTCTGTGCAAACCACAGTTTGGCCATAACGAACACCATGTTCGAACATAAGAGTGTCCATAAGTGCACGTGGCACCAGGACACTCTAGGCCACAGGTCGATGATCGATTTTGTAATCGTATCACCAGACCTGAGGCCATATGTTTTGGACACTCGGGTAAAGAGAGGGGCTGAGCTGTCAACTGATCACCACCTGGTGGTGAGCTGGATCAGGTGGCGGGGGAG
>VUQR01001212.1:0-10024 GCA_015108515.1 Hemichromis elongatus
TAGGGGGGGGGGCATAACAGAAAATAATTGAGAAGCACTGAACTATACAGAACTAAAGGGTTTAGGAAAAACAACAATGTCCTTCCTGGGATCCTTATAGAGGGAATCCTGTTTCCCTTCAGTGGTTGTCACAGAGGCTATGTCATGTACCTATTTTAAGTGTGTTTCTGTTGGGAACATACGACTGCTAGTTGGGCAACCCCACACACAGGTATTAGGTTTTATTGCATTGATGTTACTGCACCCTTATTGTCACACACTGACTTTACTCTTGTTGACCTTAATCTGCAATGCTCCATTTTACATAAAATTTGGAGTAACACTGAAAAGAGTTTATATAAATACTTTATTTCAAGTTTGATTAACATTTGATATGAAATCAAAGCAAGCCGCTGCTTTAGCAAATGATTGAGATTAAGAATATATTCTGTAAATGTATAATTTACAGAATTATGAATATAAATAGATTTGAAATAATCAGCTATTTTAGCTATTTTAAATAGTCTCCAGTTAAATAGGCATCAAAAACTGAGATATATAGAAGGAATAGTATCTTATTTAATTAAAAGAACCAATAATCAATGAAATTTGGAGGCCTTCGAATAAAAAAAAGTCTCATTTAGAGTACTTTTTATTATACCTTAAATAGTATAGTATATAGTATCTATTTTACTAGAAAATAGTATAAAATATTATATTTTTTGAATTCTTATAATAAAAATCATGAAAGTTTTGTGTCTATGGAGTTTATTTAAACATTGCAGTGTCAACAAGTAAGAGGTTGCCACACATGGCATGAATAAACTGAGAGCATCTATTTTACCGGTTCTTCAGAGGTCAAGGCAGTTGTATGATAAGACTTCAAAACCCTGCAAAAGCCAATCAGAATTGCTTTTGTCAGTAGTCACGTAAACCTGTACGTACATTAATAAACACCCATGGACTTGAGGATGTGAAACACTAAAACACAGCATGTCACACAACTGAGTGAATTCAGGCTGAGGCTGACTGAAAGCCAGTGAGATATGGCAACAGAAGAAAAGGAAACATCGTATGACATCAGCAGTAGTTTAGGCCTGGAGGAGAAGTGCTATTTTTGTAAAGTCCTTCACTTGTGAGACTTGCTCACCAACTCTAAAGCTCTCTTGCTTTCCTGTTATGTGTTCCTCAGCTACCTAGATCCTGTCTGTTCATATATGAAATTTCCTGCATATGCACAGTCATTCTCTCTTCTCGGCTTCTAACATACATAATTTAGTCAATGCTGAGAGCAGTTTGCATCTGCAACAGTACATGCTCTGTTGGAGAAGATACACTCCAAACTACAAATCTATTTTGACCTGTCAGATTTCTCATCGCGTCCTCTGAGATCTAATTTTTTTCCTGGATTCCTATTGGTGGAGGGTGTCTACGCTGAAATGATCTGATGTCGCTGTGCTCGTAGATGATTCATCTTCTGTCTTTTCATTGCTTAAATCTGATTAGTATGCTGTGATGAGATTAGGCATGTATCCAAGCAAGTGAAAACAATTCAAGGCAATCACTGGGATATTTTTATCTGAGAAAATATAAAGTACCGAGTTTATCTGATAATCAATCAGATATGTATAGGAAGTATATTCACACTCCAACTATACATTGTAAATAAAACAGTGAATAATCTTTCGTCACTGACTTCAATTTTAACACATTTTTTACAGTGTACTGAAATTTGTTTTTAGCATCAAAATTACCACTTATATTTAAAAAAAAAATAGACATATCCTGAGGATTTTAAATATTTGAGAAAACTTTTAGCGGCATGGACTTACTCATGCGAGTGTTACTGGGACTTACTTGTGCAGTTTTGGAGAATGTGTTAAAATGGATGAGTGTGATGCACACAGTTTTCGCATGAACACTAATTTCAAATGCATACTTTCATTTTAATTCTGCATGTATAGTGGTATATATAAAGTGATCTATTTAATGGTTGCTAATGATGACCTGAATTGTTCAAAATTGTTTCAAAACAACAAAATGTAGGACTGAAAGTTTAAAGTGAATTTCCTTTGACGCACCCTATTTTGTGGCTCCCTAGCATCACATTTCATGGGGTATATCCATTTGGTGTCGCATTATGCCGGACAATGTGGCGCCTCATATGGTGGTGAAGCCAGATAAAGAGAACAGAGTGTGCATGGGTATTGTCTGTGTCTGGACACAGAGCCGAGAGCCGGCAGGAAGGCAGCAGCGGCCAGGCAGCTCGATTGCTGTAAAGAGGAGAAAGTCAGCTCGCATTATCTTCTCACTGACCCTGTGGATGAGCACGCACACACACATGGACATTAGAAAAAGGCCTTTGTGCTGCATTGGACAATATCCTTTCACAATCGCCCTTTCATTATCTGTTCTGTATTTATTTGATGAAAGTAAGTAATTACAAAGATAATATTATGTCCAAATCATTTCAACATGTGCAAAGATGATCAAAGGCCCTAGAGGTAGTAGTTCATTAAATAATGTCATTGTGGCAGATTATGGCATTTACTTATCCATATTACTGGGCAATTTGAGCATTGTTATTTTTATTTATGTACAAGATGCAACTGCAAGCTACGATAGTTTTTTTTTTTCATATCTATTCCGATTTTTTAAATGTGGTAATTTCCTTTGTTAAAACAGCATTTGTAAGAGTTTAAAATATACCAGTATGCATTCTTTTCTTAAAGAAAAAAATATGTGTAAAAAATACGCTACTCTTTAAACCAAACACTGCAATCCTACATGTGATTTTACTACTCAGGAATAAAAAGGTCAATAAATTGAAATATCCTAAGGTGATGTGCATTAGCATATTTAGCCAATGTGCTCATTCAGCTGTTATGCTAACACTTGTAATAACGTGTTCACCTGCAGGGGTTTAGGTAAAATAATATTTGTTTCACAGTTCACAGCAACTTCCACAAATGACTCCAAATTCACAATCATACGTCAACTACTGGCCAATTTTCTGTATTGTTGCGTTATGTGAACCTCACAACATGATTTAGCCTGACCCCTACATAAGTGTGCATGACTGAAATTAAAAAGAAGCTGCATGTTTTAAAGTGGCCTGTTGCCATCCTAGCGGTACCGGCACTGAAATGAGTACACATCAGGTTTTTAATAACAGACAATATCACATTGATACTTTACATTACCCTTCTTTCAATTTTGCTCACCATGAGCACAATCAGCAAGAATACAACTGGGATTGTGTTTATTTTCTAAATGCCTTCCATGCTTTTTCATTTTTTGCAATTTCCCTTCATTACATCAGATCATCTTCCAGCTGCAGAATTTTTTTCCTTTTGTATCTGGTAGTGCACTGTAGGCAAGTTTCCTCTGACTGTCATATTTTGGATTGCTTTTGTTGTTTGATTTTGCATTTTTGATTGTAAAAATGGTCAAGATAATAAAGATATTACATAAATAATTGAAAAAATTATCTGAAATAATCAGGAGATTTAATGACAGAAAAAGTTTGGCTTTAAGAATTAAACTTGTGATATTTTTATTGAGCTTTTACTGAGGTACTTCTTAATTCTGTGACATCCCACACTGGCAGTATTCCTGCGTATGAGTCACTGGCGAGCGACTCACCGATTAGGTCTGTCAAATTTTAGATCAATGACACAGCTAACCTTCATCTCTTTTGCATCTTTTCTCTAGGTCACCGCACTCTTTACATTGGGGTTCACGTTCCACTAGGCAGGAGGTCGCACCGACGACATCGTCACCATGGACACAGACACAGGAAGAGGTCCAAAGAGAGGGATTCCACGGCTGAGGATGGAAGAGAATCCCCATCGCACAGTAGGTTTTGGTTCTAAAATGCTGATTCTGATTACACATGCATGTCTTTCAATGGTATGCAAATTCTTAATTTCTTTGGCTTTTGGCTTCTTTTCTGTTTGTCTTGCACCTATCAAACTTGCTGCAGCAGATACACCAGCTCAGAGGGTGCAGTTTCTGTTGGGGACTGAGGATGGCGATGAGGAACATATCCCCCACGCCCTGTTCACTGAGCTGGACGAAATCTGCCTCAGGGAGGGTGAGGATGCTGAATGGAAGGAGACAGCAAGGTACACCTTTGTGTTTTTTTCTCCCCTGTTATGCTTGAGATTGAGATTTGTTTCTATCTAAAGAAGAACTTATTAAGTGATATGGTCAGATGACCACGAGTTAGTTATTTGATAGGACATAACGTACACATCAAAACTAAAAGGAAAATTCGAAGCAAATTTGAAATTGAGGAATTGCTTTTTTGTGTCTTCTTTTGGTTGCAGGTGGCTTAAGTTTGAGGAAGACGTGGAGGACGGTGGCGAGCGGTGGAGTAAACCCTATGTAGCCACTCTGTCTCTACACAGTCTCTTTGAACTTCGCAGCTGCATCATGAATGGCACTGTGATGCTGGACATGAGGGCAAACTCACTGGAAGAGATTGCAGGTAGACACTAGATCAATTCATTTTTTAAGGGTTTATGCCACCTTCCTGGCACAAAAACATGCAACAGGCACCTTTGTTCAACATCTACATAATAAAAAAAAACAACCACAGCTAAAACCTCACCTTAAGACTTGTGTTTGGTTAACTTTTTGTTTTTATGTCGGCTTTTTATTGTAAAGCTCTTCGTGATGTTTCTCTCAAAAGGTTCTAAACAAATAATAAAAAAACCCCAAAAACTTTACTTATACTCATGCCACTCTCTCTTTGTCAGTCTCTGGTACAACAGTCTTCTCATGCTCCTTCTTTCTGATGTTGCCGTCAGTTGGGATTTCCACACAGTTGCCCTCTTCTGCTCCCTGACAGCCACCTCCGTGTCTGGTTGGGTAGCAAGCACTTGCCTGCCTGTCTAGAACTAGAAGTCCCAAAGGAACTCTGTGCTGTTGTTCTCAACAACTTTTGATGGCATGTCCCATCGGGACATGAGGATTTCGAATCCATATGCAGCAAAGATGGATTGATTTTAAGATGTTGTGTAGCAATTACACACTTTTTTTTTAGCAGGCCTTTATGGTACAGCTCCTCGCTGTAGTTTGCTTACTGATCCAACTCTCAGTTATAAACTTACACTTAGACAACGAATTTTAATTTCTACTTGCCATTGGCTTTTATACATTTTATTTTGAAACTGCTCATTTATTTCTGATCATTGCTTCATTTCCTGTTTTAGTATATTAGGGTTGGGGTCTGTTAATTATTAAAATCACACATTTGATGGGTTTTATTGGTATGGAGTCCAGGTTAACGTGCACCATAATAGGTCTGAGGCCGTTCACCCACAAGGACAACACAGAGGACCATTTGATCTGCTTTAGTATAAAAGAGGGAACTGTGTTTTAGATTTTGAATTCAGCAAACTGAATGTTTTATTTGATTGTGGTAAAAAAACTGTTCTGCTGCACAAATCTACTGTATGTAACCTGATTTGGTGCGATTAAATCAGGTCGTTTTTGTGTTGGGATAGTCAGCGTAGTATTGCTGGCTGCCACGCAGCACCGGACCCCAGCAGGAGCAGCCTTTGTGTATTTAAGTGTTTTATGGGTATTGCGTTAAACACAATGCCGTTTGTGTGTGTTATCTTCCCCAGACATGGTTCTGGATCAGTATGAGGCATCTGGCCCTGTAGGTGAAGATGCCAGGAAAAAGATCCGCGAGGCGCTTCTCAAACAACACCATCACCAAAACCACAAAAAACTGGCCAACCGCATCCCTATTGTACGCTCTTTTGCTGATATTGGCAAGAAGCAGTCTGAGCCTCACTCCATGGACAAGAATGGTGAGCACAGGACACGTACACACCCACACATACACCTGTCTGTAGATAAGACTGCAAGCTTTTCTGTACTCTGTAATGTCCTCAGCTACTCACGTGTTGATGTTGTAAATGAATATATGCAGTGTGTTTCTGTTTAATGCTATTATCCTTTGCATGACGATCCAATAATTACCCATCTCTGACATGCTGTTTAACCGCTGTTTGATATCTCATTTTCTCCTCTTGTTTGTGTTTCTCCATGTTTGTGTATGTCTTTCTTCCTGTCTGCTGTATTTTGCATGCACGTGTGCATGCATGTTATTCACTTACCCAGTAAACAGCCTCTGTTATCAAACTTTAAAGCACTCCTGAAGAGCACTTCACCCAGAAAGGCCTTTTCTTATAGGGCTTGTAGGCGGTGTGTTTGTTGTGTGTCATGCTTGTCCACTCCTTCTTCACCTTTGAGCTCCAGCAGGGGCTTTGATCACGTGACCCCAGACATGGTCTTTGGTGAAAACGAGACCACATGTCTTAGTGTCCTTCAGGCAGTTGCACAAGGTTACTGCCCCATCTCACTGGAAGACACAGATCAGGAAGTCTGCACGGCCACAAGAGATCCTGTAGGCTGATTAGAAAGTCTGTAGACAGTAGTAACAGTATAAAAAGAACATGCTAAGGAGGGGAGAGTAACACTGTGATTGGTTGGGTGTGGCTGGCTTATAATTATGATGAAAAAGAAAAGAAATGCTGGACATTCTTCAGTTCAAGCAGTTTTCTCCCTGTGCAAGGCTCACTGTCAAAATTTTCTTCCAGCTTTTCTATAGTTGAGGCTTCAACGTGAAGCAATATAAAGAGTTGAAATGTTTAAGTTGTTGCGGTATTGTGAGTCTTTCCACATCTGGGAATAGACTTAGTTGAACTGCAGAATCATCAAAGCTTTTATAATACTCTCCCCTTCTTGTCACTGTCATCAATATGTTTCTTAAACAGAAACCATAAAAAACTTGTAGAGCAACTCTAAAAAAAACCAATCAGCAATGACTAACTGCGGTAACTGCTCACTAGTCTTTATTTTGCTGCTTTTGGGGATCAGTTTTTATAAAGAAATGTTTTAGCATTACTTTATAAAAACTGTGCTCCTTTTTGTCAACAGTTTGAATAAAACACGGACACTGCTTTTGAATAAATGATATGCTAAAATGATCCCTTTAAAGGAGGAGTTCAGCGTAATATCACTGTTATTTCTGCCTGTTAAAAATGAGTCGAGAGCCTACAGGCTGTTAGCTTCTCTTGTTGGAAAGACTGGAAACGGCGAAACAACTTGAATTCTAAATGTTACAAATTAATCTGTATAATTTAGTGGTAATTATAGATTAAATAAATAATGTATAGCACATTAATTAGTGGGCTATATCAAAATGTGGTGATGGGAGTGTTGTAAGCCAGACTAGTTTCCCTATTGAAGCTACAGTTTCTTAGCTATAGCGTCGTATCAAACATATATACATTTCATTGCTGGAACTCCTTTAAAAGCAGTACAGTAGCACACTCACTTAAAGAGCTGACATCCTGGGCGAGGCATATTTTTAGCTTTTCCTTGAACTGTTTTCATTTATGCCCGCAGTTGCAAGGTGAAATCTTTGACTTAAACAAAACAAAACGAATAAGGTGCTTTAAACGAGCACCAGTTAACTGATGCACATAAAGCTGAACTGAAAGTTAAAGATTGCACCTTATTTTAAACTCTCTTTAAACGCTCTTTAAATGGTCTAGCAACAGTTTATATATTGAGCTTTATCTCAACTCACCAGGTACACTTTGAAAATGGGTACAATATTATTTCTTTTATCACTGGGGCTAAAACCTTTTGTCTTCAATGAAGGCTCAGCACCTACAACAAAAGGGCCCAGTGCTGTAACCCTTTTTCAGAGAATGTAACTGTACCCTGTAGTCACTCACTGGAAACCTCTGTCTTTGTGTGGGAAAGAGTTATTGGGATAGGATGAGCCCCTGTGAAAACTGATGTTGGTTTCCTGCTCTACCTGACAGGCCAAACAGTCTCACCTCAGTCCCAGCCAGCCAACAATGAAGGCAAACAGGACGTCAGCCGAGAAAACAGCGCTGTTGACTTCAGCAAGGTGAGCTACCAGACCCACCGCTGATCCTGCTGTTTATCTACGAGCATTGATAGCTGGCCACATACGTAGTGCTGTATATTTAACCAAGCCTGGGTTACGTATAAAATCACAAGCTTCTTACCCTGGGAAACTGAGTGGAATTTAACAGGAATGGCTCTTTCTTCTCAGAGTCTGATTCTTGCTGTGTTGATGACTCTCATTTAGAAGATGTTTAGTATGTCTATATTTACATCACTGAATTTTTTTCTTGAAAAATGTAGTGGTTTTTGCTTTTCTTTTTCTTTTACAGATTGACCTCCACTTCATGAAGAAAATCCCACCTGGTGCTGAGGCATCCAACGTGCTGGTAGGGGAGCTGGATTTCCTAGAGCGCCCTGTGGTGGCCTTTGTCCGCCTAGCTCCAGCTGTACTGCTTAATGGCCTGGCTGAAGTTCCCATCACCACCAGGTAATAAACAAATTGTTGGCAATGCCCTTAACTTGTCTCTGTCTCCTTCCCCCTATTTTCTGTGTCAAGGCTGGATAGATGAGTCGGTTAACCTTTGAATTTCTCATTAAAAAAGGATTTGACTTTTACCTAAAACCTTTTGTTCTTTGTCTTGTGCAGGTTTCTTTTCATCTTGCTTGGCCCTCTGGGAAAAGGTCCACAGTATCATGAAATTGGCCGGTCTATTGCTACACTGATGACTGATGAGGTGAGGCAAGAATCTGAAGGAAGTAGCACGTATTCAATGCCGTGTTAGATTAGTTTTCCTCTTGTCCCACAGTGAGACAAACTGAAAAAAGGAGTTCCACATTGTAGGTTTTGACTATTAACGTGGAATTGCCTGCACACATGTACCAAGTAACGTTTAATTTCCTTATCATTAACATTATCTTAATTGATCAAATACGCAAGAGGAGAATGTAATGGTTTACAAATCTTGTAAATGCATTTTTATTTTTTACAGTTTAAAATAGAAAATAAAAAATGCATAAACTCCAACATTTTAACATTTTGCTCTTTAATGAAAATATCCGCTAATTTTTGATTGATATAAACAATATTTATGCAGTTAAGTTATAAAAAAAATTGCAAGCAGAGGGAAAAACTAAAGATGCTACAGAATCAATTATTGTTTTTTACTCATTTTTATAGTTTTATCTCTGATGATGCCGACTGACTGGCAATGAGCTGCTCCAGCTGGGGTTTGATATAATTATTGCTTCGACCACAATGGGACTGAGTTAGAAATATTTGGAATACAGTATTTTTGATTTTGATGAAACACTTGGGCAGCAAAACCGTCACTGTGCACACACTCGGCAGACATATGCAATGAGTGTTCCACTCACTAACTAATTTGTCTCACCCAGAATGAACAGCGGTACATGCTTCCGACAGTGCTGCCACACCTATGAGTGTATTCGGCACCATCAGCAGCTCACTAAACAGAGCATACTGCTGCATCATCCAAGCTAAGCCTTTCTCTGTGAAACAGATTGAATGGACAACTTATTACAATCCTCAAAGTGGCCCTTGGGCCACCATGCATTCATGCCAGTAACTGATTTGAGAAAGGGTTACTTTTTTATTTTAGTTAGACCTTTTTACTTAAATGTGCTTCTTTAAATGTTAAATTTAAATATGTATATTTGAGCAAGTTATAATGGTTCAGGTCGTGGGACTTCTCTGAAGAGTGCGATGTACAACAAAGATGTGTAATTTCAGCCAGACTGAGAAAAAATGGCTGCTTGTTCTTAAACTTTGATTTATCTAAAAAGCATTGTCAGCATTTTGTGGAAAGCTTTACCCCAAACATTTGTTGGTAACATTTTATAAATATATTTATAATAAACACATCTTTGCCTTTTTTTTTTTTTATCTTTGCCTTTTTTTAAGCTTTTTAAATGGATAATATTACAGAAGCATCCATCCATCTGTCCATCCATGTATCTGTCCATCCATCCATCTATCTATCTATCTATCTATCTATCTATCTATCTATCTATCTATCTATCTATCTATCTATCTATCCATCCATCCATCCATCCATCCATCCATCCATCTATCTATCGATATTGTTCCACAGTAGCTAAATAGTAGTTATCTGGATGAAAGTCT
>VUQR01001216.1:1835-15003 GCA_015108515.1 Hemichromis elongatus
GGAGGCCCCCCCCCCCCCAAAAAAAAAACAGAGACAAATGGGGGGGGGGGGGGGGGTGAGCTTGGGTTTCTGTCCGTGGTCCAAAGAGACAATCTGAACTAAACACCCACCACTGAAACATGCTGAGGCAGCAAGTCGCTTCATCAGATCCCTGCCTCAGTGCACAGACAAGAGTTAACAGAGGTGGAGGACCTGGAGAAACTCTAGTGGATAAAGAACCTCCCGAGATATATGAATGAGCATGATGAGGGGTTGCTGCTACTTTTCTATTATATTCTATATTTCTATATACAGTGAACCCTTGTCAGAAAAAGTCTCTGCACACAAAAGTCTCAGTCAGTATGTGAGAATGTTGGGAGAGTTCACAAGCATTTTTTCCTCTACTTTCTTTCATTACTAAAAAACTTAAAAAGGATGCAGCAAGATTTCCAGGAAAATCCACCTTTTTTCAAGCTATGTGCTTTCAGCCAAATCAGCCCAGCAAGAGGCCAAAAAAGGTGGCATGCTACAATCAACTGGCTGATGAGAGCAGCAAAGTCAGAAAGTATAATCACTGCTTGCTTTTTAAGGCTCCTCAGACTGATGCTTGCTTTTGTTAAAAAAACAAACAAACAACAAGTATCAGAGATCTGATTGGTTGAAAGCAGCTTGTAGCAGACAGAATTAAACAGACGATTCATTCAACAATCTGCCAAGTATGCCATCTCTCACGTGGCTAATCAGTTACCCTCCACCCACCACAGGGAAGATGAGTCGTATTTAAATCAGGAAAACCACCCAGCACTGAATCTGATATGCAGCAGCAGGGTGAGACATGTATGTAGGAGATGGTGTGCCATATATTTACATTCTGTTTTTTGGGGGGGTGGTAGGTGGTGAGCATGAATGTGGCCCCAAACAGTCTTGGACTGCAGCTTGTAACAGGAATCCTTTTTGCACAGCGCCACATGTATCAACCCATTCTCCACGTACTTCAGGGTCTGGTTAGAGCGGCACTCAAGGTTTCATAGCTACTGTCCAAGACAGTGGAGGTGCAGTATATCTGAACAGGGGACAAGATGCTTTATTGCAATAAAACCAACCTGGAAAGCAAATCACCTGGTATGAAAACACTGGACAGGATTGGCTGATTAGAAGCAAGTGGACTTTTAAAATAAAAACGAAGAGGATTATACAATAGCAAACTAACTATGAATGCTATAACTTTCTAGAGGTTATGGCACATCGTGTCCAGCAGATGATAATCACTCAGTGAATGTAAGCTGAGCGTTCCTTGAGCTAATCCTAAGACTAATAAAGCTAAACAAAGTACTTGGAGATCATATAATTCTTGTGACAGAAGCCATTAAGCAAAGGCTTTCATTTAGCAATTATTACAAGGAAAATCATTAGAATTGATTGTGCACAAGTCCTAGCCCAGACACACATCCAGGTAATACCTGAAAAATATATGAATGATACCTTTAACCATAGTCTAATCAACAGCATGAAGTGTGAAGGCGTAAACCAACAAAAGAAACTTAAACATGTGGGAGTGGATTTCCTTATGCAATGCTATACGGGCACAACATAAACAGCTGACGTTAGAAACTCTACAGCAGCAGTTAAAAAAATATAGTGTAGAGAACTTTACCAGATCATCTATGGATAAAACCACTGATGGTCTTCTACCTGCCCATGAGCATCTCACCTGCAATGCGGATGACGGCCCTCTCTGCTGGGTCCAGAACATCTCCAGAGGCCGACTTGGAGCGCTTGATCCGCTGGTGTTTGGGTAAGTTCCAGGGCAGGGTGTCTCCGGGAGACGGCGAACAGCTGACTGAACAAAGCTCGCTGGAGCTCTCCTCCGATGCAGCCCTGACCAGAGGCCTCCTCTTGGGCTTCTCCTCCATAGTCTGAAAGGACACGGTGAGCAGAAAAAAATATGAAAACGGAAACTTTTGTTTCTTAATGTGTATATATATTTTTTGTTGTTTGTATTTTAGTATTCACAGATGACGGGCTACCTTCACTGAAAATCTGAATTACTCCCAGTCGTTAAAGCCCAACCGTGCCAATTAATACTGTCAGGTATCTTTTGTGGGCCTACCATCTCCTAGCATGGCTTTCTGTAACACCATATCTCCAGGTGGTCTGACAAATAACACCTTAAAGTCCAGTCGTGGTAAAAGGAAATCTTTTGGTGAATTTCTTCTATGTGAGAAAGATTGAGCACCTGGTCAGTTGTTTCTGTGAAATGCTAATATTGGGCTACAAGTAGCTCAAATCTGCCTTAAAGGGACAGGCTCGTTTCAGGTAGGCACGTTGTCCACAGAAAATCAGCATTAGGAATAACAGCATCTAACCTTGACAGAATTTTACCCTATTCCTATTTCAGAGTCCCTTTGGTATATTATTTCCTGACGAAGGAATAGGCAACATGGTTAAAATCTAAAAACCTATAAATGCCTGTTCGCCCCCCCTCTAACTCTCTATATATTAAAATTTCATATTTACGCATAGACATAATGCCCAAGATGACGGCAAAATAAATTAATACATGAAATCAAAGTATAATTGTGGTATTGAATTAACGCCCTACTTTGGAGAGTCTATTTTTAGACCTTGCGTGTAGTAGTCAGGCCTAACACTCAGTGCTGCAGCCCAGTGCTCAGACTGCTGTGTGAAAGAGGAGGAGGAGGATTTTTTACAGGACAGGTGCTGCTGATGCACTGTGCAACGTTACCATGCTACCAGCTTCATTTCAGCTGAGTCACCATCTAGGATGCAGGAAGCTCTGCACAGGGGCGCTGGCTACCTCACCAGCGCTCTCTGATTGGATGAGAGCAGACAGGATCAAACCCCCAGGAGTAACATCTCCAGGGCTTCAGACACAGTCCATATGTCTATTTCTGGCTACTTACTGTTTCCTGATATAATTGCAGTTCTATAACACTATAGCACTGACTATGTTATTTTTTTTCCGTGTGCAATTAAACCGTTTCATAATTAAAGCGGTTTGTTTCAGAGCTTATTTACAGCACACTGCCAGGCTTCTCAAAACACAGCCCACAGACAAACAGTAACTCTAGGCTGTTTTTTCTGTGTCCTGCAGGCACAACGGGAAACAAGAGCATTACTGGACATTTATTTCAACCACTTCATGTTATATGTTAAAATAACAGCTCAAAATGAGACAAAGGGGGTATTTCTCTCTAATTAAACTCTTCTGTTCCACACATTAGAAAAATAAACATGCAAATCAACTCTAAAAAAGGGGGTCAGTGCTAGATCAGAAACCTGCAGGTCACAAAAGGAAAAAAAAAATTACTCAAACACTGAGGCTCCAGTTTTATCTGCTATTTGCACCACAAATAATGTGGTTAAAACCTGCTCTTTGTCAGAAAATAGTGCACGCCTAAACTGTTTGAGACCTACCAGACTGAACATTCTAATCATGTTAAAAGGGTTTAAAAATCTATTAAACTACTATAAAGAATATAATTACCAATATAAAACACTATTTTTAAATCACACATAACAAACACTGAAAGTATTAATGGGCACGTTTTTCATGTGCAATCCTCAATCATGTCTTTGCTGCTTAACTTGCACATTTTAAGATATACAAAACCTACTTTAGGATAAAATGAAGTGAAACTGAACATCAGCACATAGCAGCTGTTAATATATGAAAGCAGTATTCAACCACTTGTAGGAATTTTCTTATTCAGGAAAACTTTAAACAGATTAAGATCATTTTATCATGCCATACCTCGATGTGGCTCTGAAAGTAGAGCAGTAAAACATCATACTTTCCTGTGGCAGCTCATTGACTGGTCTAAATGGAACATTGGAACATTGACTGATCTAAATGGAAATTTCGCCAATATTTGACCTGTACCAGTCAACTAATAATGGTCTTTGTGTTCAGCTTGGGATCTACAAACTAGGGTCTTTCATGGACAACAAAAGGCATTATGTAACTATATGAAGAAGATTGCAGACTGGGCTGTTTCAAAGGCTACAGGAAGTCATGTTAAAAATTCATAGCTTCTAAAGCAGTGCCCACACATAGCAAAGAGAGAGACAGCGGTGGCTAGAGGCATCAAAAGATAGCTTTCTGAGAAGTCCTTTAGTCAGCCAGGCACCAAAGTTTAAGCCTTTCATGTCATCTGTGATCATCTCTCTGAATTAATTATTGCTCTACTATAAATGATCTCTCGTGCAGCTCGTATGTGGAGCGCATAACTAACATCTAACTCTGCACTTCTGTCTCCAACCTATTCCAATTCACAGTGCATATGCTTTCTTGTATGGCCTTCCTCCAAGCAGCTGAAAGCATCATGGTGATCCGTAGTTACCAGGCAACTCTGCAGAGCATTAGAGAGCATGCTCCATCCAGGTCTTGGAAATCAAAGAAAATGAAGTAGTGTGCATAGGGATGCACAGACTCTGACAGCGGCTCAATCAAGCTGACAAACTCCTCTCTTCGCTCTTTCCCAAACTGTAAACAACCGATGGACTTCAACGGGACTGGATCTGTTGATCATCACTTTTCAGACAAAGCTGTCAAGTCTGAATCCTTCCTAGAAAACTTGGGCACAACGAGCATTGTAGATGTTCAAGCTCGCTCTGCTCTGCACCGCACCGCCACACCTGTAATGAGGCTGAGCCGCAGAGAGGACACGCAGGGGTGGCTGCACCTTCCGTTTGACAGGTTAAGGTGAAGGTTATTACGCGAACAGCCTCGCTCTTCCTCACCATCATGATAGATCGGGTTTTATTTTATGACCTCTAGGCTTTGAAATGCACTGAATCGTGTCGTTATCGCAGTCGACGATGCGGCAAAACATGAAATGTGAATAATCTGTATTCCTCGTTTACTCACGCACAAAATATCCAGGATGGCTTATGGTTTGGTCCCAGGTACACAACCGCAAAACACGGCTCTGTAGTCGTTCCGTCGGCGGATTCGTCCCGATTTAATCTGCTCAAACTTAGAAAGCCATCATCATCCTCATCCGCAGCGAGACTCGCGCCTGCGTCCTGCAGTTTCCTGGCTGTGGGATGCTTAGACGCTCAGACCTGGACTGATCAGGGCTGCAGGACGAGCCGAGAGGAGGAACCAGCTCCCTCAGCCTGCAGGCAGCATGCCTCGACGACACCGGCGAAGTTGTCGCTGAACAACAGGCACGTTGGAGATGAGGAGGCAGATCTGATTGCGCATGTGAAAACTGAGCTCAGGTCAGGTTGATAGCGGGGAGGCTGTCGGTTCACTACGCGTTATACCCTCAACGCTGACTTTTAGTTGTGGTAATGAGGGCGAGCTCATGTGGAGCCTATAAGGGAAATATGTGACTCAAACTGTGGTTGTGAGCGGGTTCGGGTTGGGTAAAGGAATATAAGTCAAAAATAAACTACACACATCATTTGTGTCTGAGAGTTCCGCACTTTCCCCCAAACATCACAGGAAATCCTTTATAATGGTCTATTACTGAGGAGGCAACGCCAGTACTGAGCTCAGCACTTGTATGTCACGTGGAAACAGCTGTAGTGTGCTTTCATTACACCAGAGTGTGTAGCTTACAAAACTACTGTTGAGACAAAGTTTTAGAAACTGAAAGATATTTTTAATAATATTTTACAGTTAAATGAGGTTAAATGTTCACTTGCTCTTGCGTGCACTTGCAGGTTTTCTCCGGAGAGTCCTGATTCCTCCCTCTGTTGAACGTCTGGTTCATTGATTATTGTATATGGGCCAAAGTGTGACGGTGAAGATTTGTTTATATATATGTGTGTGAGCGCGTGTTAGCCCTGCTGCAGATTGGCAACCTGTCTAGGCTGTCACAACTCACCCTGTAACAGCTGGGATACACTCCAGCTCCACCTCTCAACTCTGAATTGGATAAGGGAAAAATGGATGGATGGATAAATGGATATACTAGATTTTAAGTGGTGGGTTCTCTCCAGGTACTCATTCTTTCCACAGTTCCAATTGCTGATTCTAAACTGGCCGTAGGTGTAAATGTGAGGGTGAATAGTTGCTTGTCTTGCTCTTTTAGCCCTGTGACGAACTGGTTACTAGTCCAGGGTGTACCCTACCTTGCGCCCTATCATAGCTGGGATAGGCTCCAGCCTCCCCGCTACACTGTGGATAAGATATTAAGAAAGTGGATGGATTAGTAAGGGTATTCCAGCTGGCATCTGACAAAAGCCCTCAACAGTGAGACAACAAAGTGTCTCCATGACACCGGAGGACTGCTGAAACAGGCCATGAAATGTTGTTGAAGTTCCTGGAAAGACGGTGTAATTGGACCCAGTGTTTAGTCTATCTAAAAACTAAAAGGCCAAACAAGAACACTCTCTCACTATGGATGATTTTTAATTGTTGGTAATTGAATCAGCGCTTAGTAACAGTCCAAGATATTAAAAATTGTTTCATTTAATGGCCTATGCCTGCACTTTACACTTTGATTAAAATCCCATTAATCTGTAAAATTGCTTAATTTCACTTCCCTTTGCGTTGTTTACTCTGTCATGTTTTTCAGGTTTCTTTTTTGCTCCAAAGAGACCAACTTGTACTGACTCAAATTAAAAACTGCCCTGCTGAGCCATTACATAATCACAACAGTGACTGGTGAATGGCAGATTGCTTGTTTGTGTGGCACTACTACATTATTAGTCTCCCACTAGTAGAATGAATTACCGAGCATGGAGAACTCAGACCGGAGGGGCAGGAGTGACGCGCTGGCTCTGTCCCGCACAGAGCCCCTTCTTGTATTCACAAATGATGCATGTCACCAGTCCGGAATACCAGCGTCTGAGCCAACTTTGTACCCATTGTGCTGAAGATTTAATCTGATCAAACGAGTGCTTCACAGAGCTCTGACAGAGATGCTCCAGGTCATGTTAGAATTACTGTGGTGAATCATTTTTTGCACGTACAGCATGTCAGAACCACGTCAGCCCTATCAGGGGGAAACAAGAGCTTTGAGGAATTCTGGGAAATAAGTTGTAGAACTCCTGCAGCTACTGCAGGTTTTGGAAAACCAGGATAAACCCAAGTGTAACCTAAAAGAGAGCAAACCTCAAACTCGAAGGTCCTTAAAACAAGAAGCAGTTATGGTAAATTACAAAATTCAATAAAAATGATATTATGTTAAAACTGCCTTGAAGCCCTGGACTTGATTTCCAGGCTTTTGTACAGTATCCTTCTATCCTCTATGAAAAGCAAAAGACTATAACACTTAAGTAAAAGTAAAAGTCTTGCATTCGGGACCATTCTGTGCAAAACTAATATCATCAAAATATCCTGTAGTACCTAAAGTAAAAGTACTCATTATGCAGGAGAGCAAATACATGATTTTATAGAAATAGATTTATTGATTTTATTTAATTTGACAACTTGAGATACGTTTAATCACACTGGGCATCTTCATCCACAAGAATCCTAATTTATTAGTATATTAACAACACAAATGTGGATAAAGTTCATATCTAAAGCTTTAAAAAGTAATGTAATGGGGGACACTATATCTCCAGTCAGCTACATGTCCCATGTGCACATGAGATGAGGTCACAGTTCAAATTGAAAAATTAGCCTCAATTAGGACAGAAAAGTGGAGCATTTTCATACTTTTTAAGCTCCTGAAGTGTGCCATTAAACCAAAGAAAGTAGAAAAAAGTGGTTCTAAAAAGACAGGAGACACATGCTTTGACTCCTCACCTTGTGCGTTGCCACTGTAGTCACAGTTTCCACACCAGTTTTAGGAGCTCGCTTCTTCCTCTTCCTGACTGCAGGGCACGGTGGCTCCTGTCCAACGGCTACAGACTCCTTTGCCACAACTTCCTCTGGCTGGACAGAACCACATTTCTCTGCCTTCTCTTTTGCCTTTTTCTTCTTCTGAAATAAGACGTCGTGTTTAATTGTTTATCATTGTTTGGCTGATATAAAAACCAGTATTTAATCGGGTTTCAAGAGATCCCTTTCTAATAGTTTCAAGATGGAGTTTGAATCATGTTTCACATATATTTACCATCTAACATGGAACAAAGTTCAGGTTTTAATTACAATAAAAGAGCTCATTTTTAAAGTTCACTATCCAATTACAGATCTCAGCAATGGAAAACAGATGGTCTCAATATCTGGCACGCACCGGTGACTGGGCAAGTCAAACGATTTATTTTAGACACTCATTAAGATTAGTGCTGTTAGATAAGCAAACAAGGTTTTCTTTTTCCTGCTGATGGAATTCCCTGAAGTTAAATAAAGCTGCAATATCATAATATGTTTACCTGAGTGGCAGAACATTCATTAGCGAATAGACGTACTTTTGGATTCATTCCAAACATCCCTCCTCATGTGGCTGTATAGTCTTCTTTAGAGATTAATCTTATTCCATTTTACAGAAGTCAACGGTTGATAGTTTTGCAATTTTTTAGGAAGGGTAATTGTGCAGATTTAACCGCAGAAAGTATGTTTGACATTTGCATCATCTAAAACAAGCAAGACCGTGTTTACTATTAGAAGACTGTGTGTAGACATAATGAAACCATTTAAATGTTGGAAATGGGAATGTGAAGCCACTCAGCTCTGCTGTGACCTCTGCACCACCAGCAGATGCCGGTCATGAGTCGGAGTTTTAAAGGACCTCATTCTCGTGGCCTCCTAATGTGTTTTGAAAAATGCAGTTGAATTATATAAATCTTGGTTGGATCCCTCTCCACACGTGTCCACTAGTGCATCTGGTCATTATGTTTTCACAAATAGAGACCAGCAGATAACTGACAGTTACTCCACCACAGTGCCAGGATATGTGCAGCTCTGCTTTGCGCAGAGAGACCTTACATGTCTCTTTGTGCATCCACTTGCTACCGCAGAAGAATATGGACCTTTGCTGGCTTGTCAGTGCCATTCAGACAAAGGACTTCACTCATGGAGCCATTTGAGAGAGGCCCTCCAGATTATCACTCACAATGACTACATAGTACTTCTCTACTGTGTGACAACACTCATTCTGCCTGTGCCAAAATACACTGACGGAGGCCAGTAGAGCTACAGATCTCTCAGCGGATCACAAAGCCACTTGCTGTCCACTTAGTAATGGCATTGCAGCTTGTCAAGCTTCAGCTGCCAAGAGGTTAGAATACAAAAACATCATCAATGAAAATAGAGAGGAAGGACCGCAGAATACATTTATGGGGATTATAACACGTGAACAGCACCAATGTTGCATATTATCTGCAGCTTTGGTGGCGCGTGCAATGCTTTTAATTGCCAGTTCTGCTTGTAATTAAAAATATTCTCTTACTCACTGCAAACATTAAGTGCATCAATAACCCTTATTATTCAGACAAAACACCAAATGCAAAAAAAAAAAAAAAAAATTCCATGTAGGATGAATCACTGATGACTCACACATTTTTGACAGTAAGCTACAAAACCCTTTTAACCCTAAATGCAGTGAGGCTCTCAGTTAGTGCACCACTTTGGTTGAGGCTGACATATCACACAGCTATGACACGCAGTGGGACTGAGGATGCACGTGTGTCTTTGAGTAGAACAATTCAACAACTGGTCATGAAATATGGCTCAGACGTTCATTTTTTTCCACTCACGATGAAGTTTGAGACCTTTCAGCTTCAAATGTAACCTGCATTTAGTGGTAATTAGTCCAAGTAACATCCTAAACTAAGATGATGCACTGCTGTGATTACAGCATATACAATCTCACAATGGCTACACGTCTTTATGACTTTTATCAGATTTAAAGGGCATATATTAGAACCATAATCTTCAGATACTTTACTTACTTTAAATTCTACTTTTAACGTCAGCAGATTTGACATGTTATTTCAGAACAAACAGATGTGTAATTAAAAAGCATCCTTTCTATTTAAGTTACTGTTTAAGTTTACTGCACACTTGTTCTCTGGAAGATGTGTGACACACAAATGGGAGCAGAAATATAGTTAATTTGACCAATTACACATGTTTACCCCGCTATTATTATCAAAGCTTTTTAATTATTCATTCTGTGAATAAGACTACTGAAAATGAGCGATGGAGCTGAGTTATATTGACATTAACCATCCCAGAAGTCAGACCGAATGGGCCCCAATCTGAGTTACTTTTGCCATTTATAGTTTAGTCACTGTTATGTGGGACAGACCTGATCCTAACATTTAAGGTGGACCTGGCAGAGTTACAGCAGTCAGACTCATCCTGAATTAATGCTGCGAGTCAAGGTCAAATGTGATCCATGGAAACTGTAGATGTGGGCCTTGTTTGGAACTTATTGGGGGTTATTATCTCTAGGTTTAATTGACCGTGTGAAATATTTTGATGACATCTTCATGTTGAAAAAAAATGAGAAAATCTTATGGCAGATTTATGGCACATTAGACATAAAACACTAATGCTGTAAGTTTTCCCAGACAATTTCCATAATGCTGGAAATTATATTTGATGTATACCTGTCATAGCTCAGTGCACTGATGAACTTGTCAAGCTTGCTGGTCTTGTCAGTTTTTCTCATCACTTGTGATAAAGTACAAGTGTACGAGGACCCCTAAAGTCTGAAGGAGGCATTACAGGCTGATATAATAAGTTTGTGAATAGATAATGAAAGCAGAGTGTTCTGAGAAAACTGCTGTGATTGAAGAGCCCGGGAGCTACTGAGAAAAATAAAGAACAACGCACAGTCACTCTTACGAGAGATTGTCTCACCTGAGTCGGAGCTTTAGATTTGGAGGGCTTTGCCATCGCTGTTTGGAGAAAGAATACACATCTGTTAGATGCACGGCTGATAAGCAAAGTTTACTATGGTTCAGTTGAGCTCCATGGAGTAATGGAAGTAGTTTAAAGAATCTGAATATGAGATGATAAAAATAACCTGGGTTCACTCAGGTGTTCATGTGTGCTTGCAGTGACATACATGTTACCGTGACTCTGCAAATCACCAAGCTGTTGACCCTTTTCATCACATCATGTCAAATGTATAACATATCATTAAGCTCACATTACAGACTGTACAACATTAAAATCTAGTTTTACATTCTTGGTAAAATGGATAAATTACATATGTGGTGGATAAATTCCCTTTTCTTTTTTGAAATTGTACTTTTCACTATGAAAGACCCATTGTATCCCCTCACATGGGTAACAGCACATAAAAGTGGTAATAAGAACTGCTCCAACCACAAAAAAGAGCCAGAGCCAACACGAGCTGGCAGTTTCTGGAAAATGTGGATCCTCCCGTCTTGGAAAGAAAACACTGACAATTTACAATTACCGAACTTTAAAGGGGAAAAAAAAAGCGTTTCCACTAAGAGAATAGTAAAAGCTTGCCTGATTTGAACTGAACAGTAAGCAGCCATGTCAGTTGTAAACCTATCACAGGCCTCCACACACCCACGGAGGGTGAAGGGGTGGGGATCAAGGGCCCACCTACCTGCCAGGTACCTCTCCAGAGAAGGCGATGAGCTGTGGTTCCAGCTGTAGCAGCAGAAGGACAAGAACCAGACGAGGAGGGTAGCCAGTACCAGACCTAGGACCCAGAGGAGCCGGGCCACAGCAGGGTTACTGGCAGCCCAGGTTGTCAAGACATCCATGCTGAAGGCTGCTGATCACACTGATTGCCACCAGCAGAGCCTAACTATCTATGCAGTCGAAATCCAGCAGTGTGAGACAGCAGCAGAGCTCATGAGTGTGCTGCAATGGGCCAGTTTGTGTCCTCTCGTGGCAGCCACAGTGCCTACAGCAGCAGGAAGCAGCAAACACAGATGGATACCAGCTGTTCCACAAGAAGCCGGCTCAGACCTCAGCCTCAGCCCACGTCAGCTCTGTGTGTGTCTGTGTGTGTTAGCTTGTGTCTGTTGTGTTTTACTGAGTACTGGAAAAGTGTGAGAGTGTGTGTGGGTATAAAAACAGTTTGGAGGAGTGGCTAGGAGCTGCTGCAGCAGCTAGCTTCACTCTGAGCCACTCCCAAGCTGAACATGAGAAGGAATCGTCACAACAAATTGAGTGAAACATTGAGGGTCAGCTGAGAAATGCGCTTGAGGTGGTTTCACATTTTTTCCTTGAACACCTGCCAGCTGAAACTTGTGTAATTACAGGGGTAGAGTCCCATTCTGACACTAGACAGTATTATAAAGGTGCTCTTGTGCTGCAGCTACACTTCCATGTCTTCACACAACATCTAACCTCCACAGTAAGGTCCAGATTATCTCTCACCGACTTAACAAAGCAAGAAGACACGACACACATTAATTAAATAGAACCAGTCTCCCAACTAGTTTTAAAAACAACACACTTCCTTGAATAGAGGTTTCTATAGTAAAGCATTGAAGACTGGTTTTACAGGGCATTTACACACCGCAAATATTTACCGAGGATGTGCTACGTTGAGGTAGTTATTATAATGTCATTCAATCTTTAGAAAAAGGTGCAGTTCAACAATAACTGCACAAGCACAAACAACTCTGCATGTTAGGATTATTATAAACACAGACGGCGTGAAAATGACCCAAGGCATAATATGACCTTGATGCATAATCTGTGCCTCATGAGAGATTTTCCTCTAACAGTGAGTGTTTGTAAAAGTTTCATTCATTGGTCAGCAAATCATAGAAACTCAGAGTAAAAGGGACTGAAGTCTTTCAGATGTGCAGCCTTTGAAATGTTACCACTGTCCGCAGAGCAGCGAGCATCAAAAGGAAAAGTAAACCAAGTGTGCCATCTAGTGGCTGAAAGAAGAAGCAAGTCTCATTAAAGGGGGCCAGAAATGTTTTTAATGTAAACTGTCATGTAGGTTTTTAGATGATTACTTTCATAGTCCAAGGAAATAAGCTTCATCTTTAAAAAATAAAAATAAAAAAAATCTACTGATAGCAGATTATAAATAGGTTATCATGTAACATCTCGCTTCATTGCTTTTATTGTTGAATGAGGCGCAGTTAAATAAAAACGGTGGATAAACCGACAAATCTATCAATAAAAAGCTTCAATAATATCCCAAGAGGCTTCTGAGTCTTCCTGATGCTCATTTCAGCTCATGCTCAGTAGAAGCCGGAGTCCTGAGCAGCCCAGTTTGGTGTCTGAGGAAATGACACAAAAACAAACATCAAAAAGAGAAAAAACGCAGAAGGAATTTGTTACAAATTAGAAACCATCATGATAAAAACA
>VUQR01001216.1:15023-28627 GCA_015108515.1 Hemichromis elongatus
TGTGGGAGGGGGGGGGGGGGGGGGGGTTCACATTAAAATAATGATAAAAAAAATTACTGAAGAGCTGCAAAATTAAAAAAGGAAAAGAAAAACAGGAGCCATAATTATAATGAACCGAGTCAAAAACTGAGATATTTGCTCCTGTTTTTCCACATTGATCCATCAGAGGGCAGTAGCACAAAGGAAAAGGGTCTGACATGTGATTAAAGCAGGTACACATTTGTATCTTTAAATACAAACAACTGTTTGCATTTGAAACTTAAAAACTTTTAATCCCTGTGCAAAGTCCTCGGATTACCTCGTTCCTGTTGCTGTGTGCCAGCCTTTTCTCAATGTTCATCGCCAACATCTGGCTGCGGAAGGACAAGCTCTTCGTCTTCTCGATCACCTGTTGGTACGGCGACACTGCGTTGTTGCCCATCACGACGTGACCCTGAGAAACAGTCACAGGAATTAATATTTCCCCCCCTCAAGGACAGACATTGAAGTACATCAAAAATGGCGCTCTGACAAGGAAACACAGCCACGGCAGTGTTACTACTCAAATCAGCAGTCTTGGCTGTTTACGCTCAGTGATTTGAAGCTCATCTGGATCAGCGAATGCAGAGCCTCACCAGTTTTGAGTCGATCTTGGCATCAAGTCTGGCGTTACGGATGAGGTTGACGATCCACCTCTCCGCCTCCTCAGGCGTCATGTTGAGTTTGTCTGCCAGCATGCTGGGAGGAGAGAGCGAAAGAGGACGAGGCGTTACATTTCAGTAAATATCCTCTGGTTGAATACAAGTCTCCATATTTTGCTTTTAACAGTTTACTTGTGAGTATACTTTAAAAGAACACGGACACAAGCTTAAAAAAAAAAACAAATATGGGAGCATCGAGGTCAAACAAGTTCGGAATATGAATCAACTGGGAACAAAAAGTTTACAGACGTATTGTTTTTTATATATACTTTCCTCTTAAATCAAATATAATTTCAGAAATAAAGACACTGCACAAAGTTTTAAAACCCTGACGTACTTGATGCTGATGCACTGATGAATGCGGCAAAAGGTTTCAAAGATGAAGAGTCGGGCATTCTCGATGAAGTCCTCCAGACAAGCGACCAGAAAGAAGTCGTTCACAAGAACCTGACAGGGACAAAAAGACCACACAGTGGTGAGCAGCCAACATTTCATACATAACACGAAGAAAAGTAAATCGGAGTAGAGGTGGTAGGGGGTAGGGGCGCCCACCCAAACAAACAGGAGAGGACCGAATGTTCTACAAACGGTAATTTCTACTTCCCCTCTGCCAAATACAGGTTTGCTTTCCAGTAAACGCACGCAATGAAATAAATTCATTTCTGCCCCGAGAGATTACAACCCTCGCCCTGCAGTGCTGAAAAGGTGCATATATTCAGAGCATAATAATAACACCACGTGGCAGCCGCACATGATGTGCAGGCAAATGTTTTCTGTGGTTTTGATTTTCAGCTATTGGTTCTTCAAACCTGCGTATTAAAATATCTCCGTGAAAACCATCCAAGTAACGATGCAGCGCACATTTCTACAGAGGCTTTTTTTTTCTATAATCACACAGAACCGACAGAACTCGCAACTGAAGTAAGTAAAGCTTTTATTTTTACGGCAGACAGCGATGGATGGCACAGCCCTCGGTTTTCCTCACGTTTGTGGGTGTGAGCCTCAAACCAAAATCAGGACCTTGCTAGTGGGCGATGCCCACCAGCTACTAAAAATAAATCAAAATACCAGTGCTAAAAGAAAATACGACTATGAGAACAATTCTACCAGCAAAATGCCTTTATGTCCATGCGACTCACTAAAACTAAAAATATCATTTAATATAATAACATTTCACACCACAGCCACACAAGCAATCATCAAAACAGTGTCATGCGTGTTTGTAAATTATGCATTAATGTGTTTAATAATCTGTGTGTGTGTGTGTGTGTGTGTGTGTGTGTGTGTGTGTGTGTGTGAGAGAGAGAGAGTGAAACAGATATGATTCACTACTGAACTAGTCTGTTCTGGAGTGGATTTTCTTATATATTATATTATATATAAAGTTATCAAACTACCAGATGTTAATGCTTCTCCGTGTTTATCGTCAAACTCAGTGCCAATAATATACTAACTTTCCATGTTTTGGTGAAATTAGTGAAGGCGGTTGTGGCTACTTCTGACACCGGCTGTGGTAATCTCCCTACTGTTACAAACAGTCCACAGTGTTTTGACAGATCAGGGGAAAACTGTTTTTGTTTTTTTGTTTTTTTTAAATGACCCCACAAACCTTTGACACCAAATACTTTGCAAAAGAACAAAAAAAAAAGCAACGAGAGGCTTCATCAGGTATGCGCTTGATTTACTTTAGAAGCAACTGCTGTTTGTTGTTGAGACCATTCTTATATTGCACGTCATGTTGTATATGCTGTTTATTATATTACAGGTAGGTGCAATTGTCACATGTTGAGTTTGTATTTGTCATAAATAGATCTTTCTATTAAAAGAAAACAAACAAAAAGGGAAATAAAAATACAAAAGGAACATTACAAAAGTTATTATCTCAGGTTGTTTGTAGCTCACTGAATCAACTCCACACTTTCACAGTAAACGCAGACGCCGCGTCTACGCTCTGAAATCTCGCTTTCTTTCATTTAGTGCCTGAGAGCCGTTTGATCTGGGGGTCTGTCTGCTACTGACTGACAAAGATCTGGATGGTGCTCGTCCAAGCATCACTACAGACTTATTTGAGAAATTATGTCAAACAATTTTTTTTTTTTTAATTTGAGTTTATGACGCCACTGCATCGGAGCTGGTAAAGCCGCCTCTTTGCTAAAACTGATCACACACAACAACACAGGTTAAGATTTATAGAATCTCAGACTTGCACAGTATTTAACTCCATTTTCATTACTAAACTGAACCCACACGGATTCTCGGTCCTTTTTTTTTTTAGATCACTGGAGAGCACAAAAAACATTGAAACGTTAAGGTATTCGTTTTTAAAAACCTAGCAACATCATTAAAATCCCTAAAGATTAGAAATCAGTCACTAAACATAGGATACTGCTAGGCTACGACGGCTCTGCATCTCTACAGAAAGAAAACCGGCAACGCAGAAGGACGTTTGAGTGATCTCAAACTTCCAAGAGTTTAGATTTATGAACGATGACAGAAAGAAGATATTGTGGTTTCATTTTGCAAACTGCTGTTGTGTAAGAAATTAAATCACTCACTATTTCAGGCTTCAATTTATTTACCACAGTGAAGCAGCTTGATAGCTCACTGATTGTTTTCATATGTCATAGAGGACACAAAGCAGGGCCCTACAAACATAAACTACTTCCTGTCGATCAAAAAGTTCTCAACAAGACTTTAATCCTTAAACTGCACGCCGCAAAACAAAAGCAACGATGTTTATACAGTAATTAAGACAAGTTTTTGATCTCTAGAGAAAGAAAAATTAAAAATGTAAATTTATATCCTCCTGAGTGTTGCACACCAACAGAATCCATGACAACAGGCTTTCTTAATGAACTATCTTCATTCTTCCATCATCGCCTTCACTCTGCGTATCTGACAGGGTAGTTGAAGACTTTGCGAGCGCTGCATAATTTATACAAGAGGGGTTAAAAGCGAATTGATGAGAGTGCTTCGAGAATGTGCAAAGTGGTCCCCGAGCACGACTGCAAAATAGAAGTCAAGGGTTTTTAAAGAGAAAGCAACAGAGTTCGAAATCTGACAGCTGTTCCGCTTTGAAAATCAAACTGAATAAAAGTAAGCGCCAGCAAATCAGGCCAGACATGGATTTGCTTGGGTTGAATAGCTGCAGAGTTAAATGCCTGGGACTCAGGAGATCAGAGCACCAAGGCTGAGGAGGGCTTCATATCACCCCTCAGTCACAGCTGACAGCTAACTTTTATGGGGTGATTTAGGCCTGTGCACGATGACAAAAGCACACCGTTAAAGGACGTTCGGGATGCTTTTCTTACCGACTCGCACTCCCTCAGCTTCTTCTGTGCGCTGTCGAAGTCGAAGTTCACATAGAGACACTCCACAAACTCCGTGATTGGGTCCTTGTACGTGTATGACTCCTTCAGGCGTGAGAGAGAAGCCATCGTGTTGATTAAGTCATCAAGGCACATTTGAAATAATTATATAATCAACAGTTTTTTGGTCTTACCTGTTGGATGACTTTCACCAGGTCCTTGAGCACTTGCCTGCGCTTTCGTACGTCTTTGTTAGTGATGACTGCGGTTGTAAGATATCGCAGGATATGCGGGCACATTGTCTGGATGGCATTCAGGTATCTGAAAACCACAAAGGCAGCACAGAGCGGGACAAAAGTTATTCCTCACAATTAATTTTGTAGTATCACCTGTCATTTTGTTTCGAAAAAGAAGCAGGAGAACAAATTCACATAAAGAAAAACATAATACGACAGTAAGGTGGCCGTCAAACTGCTAATATCTTCATTAACGTTCAAAGGTTTGAAACGTAAAAAGCCGAGTGATCCTCGGTCATATGTCCTTGAGGATGGAGAATCCAGTATAAGCAGATGACTGCATCAGGCCTGAGCGCGAGCCTGGTATTATATTAGAAAGATGACTGTTCTGTGATATAACTGATTATACAGTGACTCACTGAGGCTGGTAGAGGAAGAGCTCGATAATGTTGTCCCTGCCTTTGGGATGGTTGAAGAACACAAAGAGGGACCAGTGAATGAGCCAGGTCCTCTGCTGGAGTGACTGGAGAGGAGAGCTCACCGACTGAAAGGAAACACAACAAAAAACACGAGAAAATGTCACATCGGGCCAGGGTTTCCTGCAGCATACAGCAAACATGGCCACATGGCAGGCATCAGCACAGCTTGGTCTGTATACCAGGGACTATTTCTTCATTTTTGTCACTATAAAATTAAAAACAAGAACTACACAGTTTAAAAAAGAAAAAGAAAGTGCTACCACTCCGTTTCCTAGTAGATGCACATATGGTTTAAGGGAAAATCCCTGGGGACCTCTGACCCTAACCTTGAGGTAGAGGTCTCTGAAATTTGACTCTTCCAGGATTAGTAGCTACGTCTATGGTATCAGTTTTAAAATCCTACATTGCCTTATTCTCAAGTTATCGCATTCACAAACTTCTCCCATCTGCCTTTTACGACTGAGGGGTAAAAAGCTGGAAAAAAAAAAAGGCAAATGCTCTGATTTCACACGGTTTTATCTGTCCGCCAAGATCCATCAAGTAGTGTGCACTAATCAATGTGGGAAAAAGCCTTCATTGCTGACTGCAAACAGCATTAAATGTGACTCAGTAGGTTAGTTTCTAATAATGATGAAAGTGAGATATCAGCTGCACAATCCTCCCTTCTAAAGCTGGGCTGCAGTAGTCTAAGACCCGGATTTTACTCTGTTGCGGACACGAAAAACTGAACACCGGATGGCTCAGTAGTCATTCCCGTTATATTTCTTTAAAGTTTGCTGCCTGGCTGCATGCATGGTTGGTGTACTATAATATGAATTCTCTGCTGACAAGCTGGCACAGTCACAAATAACAGGCAGATACGCAGACGTCCGTGTGGACCCTCGCGCTCACTGTCAGATGCTGAAACTTACGTCACAGGGACCCAAGCAAAACCTAGCAGACTTTAATCATGCTTAACCTGGATTTGGTGCTTTCTCATTTTGTATTCATATAAACTAAGTGGAAAATAAATCACCAGGGAACTCTTTCTATGGCCTTTCATAAACAGCAGGGTTGACCAAAGCTTTTAAGCTCTGTTGCCGGTGTGACTCAAGATTTACAAGAATAAGGCCTCAGTCACACTACAGCCTCTTGTCCATTAGTACCTACTTAGATCGACCCACCACGATTCACCAGAGTTTTCATTAGGTCACAGTAACAGGTAGCAGGAACTTGCTCGGCTGGGGGTCCAAGGGATCCGAGCAGATACTAAAATGTGACTGCAGACTGCATGCCACCGATTGGCTGGTCAGTTACTCAATGAGTGGTGAGAGCATCTAATTCACAAAAATCAAAACTGCCATTTCTAAAATCCGGCAACGAGGGAAATGAAAGGGCTATGAAAAGCCAGAGACTGAGCAGCAGGTACATCGTCGTCTCGATGTCCACCTCTGTTGTAGCGTTTTCCACATCGACCAAAGGTTGCCAGCCTGTGTGACTGAGGGCTTTCATTTATCACCAGCGTTTGATGCAAATGTTTGCCGATCACAAAAGAATCTTAATCTTTAAACCAACTCATGCAACATTTTTGATCACACCACAGAAGTGGATGTGCACCTCAAACGATCTTCTTCACTATTTTCTTACATTGTTGTCGATAGTTTCCCTTAGACGAGTGAGATCCTCCATGGCTGCTTCCCAGTTTTGCATCAGGATCTCAGAGGCCAGTTTTCCCCACAGAGAGCTCAGTGCGTTCCTATCTGTTGAGGGGACCTGAGCAGATAGCAACAAGTTATCAAAATCAAACCACACCAAGTACTGTTTTAGAGAAATTAAAAGGCATCTAGTCTGATATTGACTACAGTGTACAATTTTCTTCTGTTCACATGTAGCGTTTCTTACCAAGACGCGAAAGAAGTAGAGGTACTCTGCAGCCCCAGAGTAGTTACCGCATTCATACTGGAATTTGGCGTACTTGTAAAGAGTATCCAGGTATTCTTGACGAAACTAGGAAGTAAAATATAGGCGATTAAAATGGAAGCTACTTTTTCCACTGAGTTCTTCCATCAGTACATGTACATAAGCATAATCATAATCAGTAAACTTGCTGATTCTGGTCACCTGCGTTTTCACTCATTTCAAACTAACTTCTTCAGTCTCAGATGACTGCAGATTTCCCCCAGCCTCATAAACAGTACTGCTCAATAACGACAGAAAACAGCACCGCTGCTCTTTTGCTGAGACCAAACAAGTGTCTTGGATGAGTGATGAAATGGAAAATGCTGCAATCCAAATGAACAAAATCAACTTTGTGGCATAAAACTGTCATTTTTAAAAGGTATTCAGTGGGGATGTGCACAAGTAGTCAATTAAATATGTCAATGCTGAGTAATGGCTGAAATTGTCCTTAGATGCAGGGACAGTATTCATAATGTTTAACAATCGTCTCATTTTCTATGGCTGTTTTCAGACTACTAGAGTTATCATTGGTTCTTGTTTTTCTCCTGCTTAACTAGTCAATTATACATCCTGCTGATTCAACTAAAATTATATTAAGTCTACAGGCGTGCAGTGCAATCAATGCTGCATGTTTAAAACTGCTACCATCAATTTCCTCTCTAGGAATATAACAGGGAGAAGCTGCAAAGCTGACAGCAAGTGGCTGATTAGTGAATGTGGCAGCATCTTTCATCTTTTTTAGTAAAACAAAGCCCTCCCCTCCCTGCTCCCCCCCACACACTGAGAACAAGCCCCCTTTTCTAATGCAATGCTGGCATGCACCAACTAGCTGGCAGTAGGAGCTGTAATTTACCTGTACATTAGATTAAAAGACTAAAATTAAAGAAATAAATTAATTTAAAAGCAACAAGTATTTACTCTGATTTTTGAATTAGTAATGAGCACACTGGTGCATCATGTTTGATGTTTAAGGATTCACAGATTTGGATAACAGTCCTGCTGGCTCACCGTGACAGCTGGTTGTTATGGAAACTAAAGCACACATCTAGCTCCCAACTTCCAAGATTAAAATGCTGTGCACCTTTTACCAAATATGAAACACATTGTGCATAAATAGCTAACATTTAAATACTCACATTGTGCTTTTCTGACAGATAATCAAACAGCATCCTCCCGTCCCTGGTAAAGATTAAAACAAACAGATGAGACGATGTCAAACGGCCAGGCGGCTTTCACAGATCACATAAATAAAATCACAAGTGTAATCTGATCAGAGCCGCAGTGAAGAATAAACAAGGCTTCTGAAAAAGATGCATTTTTCTGACCTCGTGGACTGCATCTGTCGAGTGGTCTCTGGGTCTTCGAACATCTTGACGATTGGCTCCGTCTCTGACTGGAGCTGCTTCAGCTGGGCCACCACAGTACTTCTCTTCTCCCTCAAGGCTGAAGCAGAGCAGCAAAACACATCAAAAACATTATGGCAACAGGTAAGCAGATTTACTTTGGCTCAAATATATATAAATAAATAAATGCTGGCCACTACAAAACCAAAGTAAAACGTTCCCCTTAAACGTAAGTTTAAAATAACTTGACCTACTGTAAAGTAACCATCGAAGCTCATATTATGTTACTACTATTTCATGATCTCTTAATTCTAAACTGTTCAAGTGTGATTTGTCAGTAGTTGGACAGTAATTAAAGTAACAATATAAAGGTGTGGCTTTCTATCCTAACCCTTGCTTTCACTTACAGATTAAGGAAACAATGCATAAGATAAGAGGGTTTTCTCCAAGATCAAAAGGGGCCTTTGGGGTTGACTAAACATAACAATGGTTGTTCCCATGTAGGTTTAGGTAAAGAGTTTGTGATACCATAAAGCACAATACTGTAACCCACTTAAATAACTGCAATGCATTTAAACTTTTCTACATTAAACCCAACTTAATTATTTATTCATCACAGTATGTTGTTTTCCCTTTATTGGATGATCAAATCTATTTGTTTTTAATCACAAGAAAAATCCTTTATAACTCAGGAAAAACCATTACTAGCTTAAAGAGTCTGCAACCTATCTGTGGCTAAAGGCATTGTGAACAAATCAAA
Organism: Hemichromis elongatus; assembly: GCA_015108515.1. Lineage (NCBI taxonomy): Eukaryota > Metazoa > Chordata > Actinopteri > Cichliformes > Cichlidae > Hemichromis > Hemichromis elongatus. The sequence continues at coordinate 23,768 of VUQR01001216.1, forward strand.
TGCGCCTGTGGTACAACATTTCTCATTGTGTTGTAACAACAAAACAAACTGTTGAGCAGTTTTCTTACAGTGTGGGATTTCCTTGTCTGGATACAGATTTTTGTACACATCCATGGCGAAATCCACCATGTTTGTGTCACTGAGTAGGTCCAGCTTTCCCTGGAGGAGTTCCTTCTCATTGTAGATCTGTTACAACAACACACAGATTCACAGGATTAGTTCATTTGAAACACGAATTCAAATAATGAAACCCCGACATAAACGCTATTTAATAACGCCAGGATTATCACAGTATACACGTGAATGCGGTGCCTCCCATTCAGTCAGCTGTTATGCTATGTGCTCATTATAGTCGCTAAGCTATAAGCTAACACGCGAGGTAACAATCCCAAGCTAGTTATCTACTGCTTACCTGTTTAATGCATTTTCTTACCACGCATGGTGTCTACAAATAGCATTCAAACAGCAATCTCGTAATAAAGGATCGAAATGTATACCCAATTGCAAACTAGCTATCGTTAGCCGGTAGTTGACCGGCTATCTAACGTGACTGTTAGCCAGTTAGCTTGCTGGGACGCATCGCTGCCGGCAACAATGTTTTACCCTATAACCTCGCAAATAAACAACTGCATTTTACTTTTACACATATCACGCAAAAACCAACATACCTCTTTTACAGACAAGAACTCCAACAAAGGAAAAACCAAATGCCGGTCCAGAAAATGTGCTATCTTGGTGGTGAGATCGTACTCTGCCATCTTGACTGGCTTCAAAAGGAAACTTTATTAACAAAAGAGCGACAACAAGGATCTACTCGAGAAACTCAGAGCCCCGCCCAGACCTAGAGACCGGTAAATCGACGTCATCACATTTCCGGCGACGAGCGCTTCATTCACTCAAGCTATTTGCTTCTCTTCATTTGGTTAGAGAGAGAGAGAGAGAGAGAGAAATGGTTTCTTTTTTTGGGGGGGCTCCCGTTTGTAACCTGAGGTCCTCGGCCAAGGCTCTGCTGGCCATCCCACACTCTGGGCTGAGAACCAAGCAGGCCTTTCCTGTCAGGACACCCACGCTCTGCCACAGCATCCCTAAGGAGATCAAGCTCACCATGAACTTTTAAATGCCTCTTAAAGACATATGATAATCAGACTTAATCTTCTGTTTACTGCATTTGCAACGGAATTACTGCATTTCGTTGCCTGTACTTGTACTTGTAACATGTGCAATGACAATAAAGTTGAATTCTATTCTATTCTATTCTGCTAGTGAGCTTTTAAAATTTCTTTGATTTTTTAAAAGATTTTTGTCTTTATTTCCCACTTTTATTTCCTTCTGTTTCCGCATTCCCAGACCTAAAGCTGTTTCACTTTTATCTCTTCTTAAATATTTTATTCTTGTTTGTCAAAGCACTTTGTATCTTTGTTAAGATTTTTTTTATTTAGTTGGCAAGAAAATTGCATGAAAGACAAGCAAAGTTGTAAGTGCACATACTGTAAAAAATAGGTAAATGACAGATTAGAGGTTAAAAATTAAAAGAAAAAAATGAACTCTTTATCCACAGACAAATGGCAAGAGGTATAAAAACAACAATGAATGGGCAACATTAAAAAATAAACAAAAAAATGAGTAAAATTGGTGTACTCTTCTTTTTCATTATGTAACTAAGACCAAATTATTCTCATGTTTGGCTAATTAATACTCCAAATCAGCCTAAGCACTAAAACCATTGGCAGGATAAGAGATAATTCTAGTCAGTGATAATTAGATGTTCTGATTAAGATCATTGGGCGCTTGCATTCTTAACTCTAAAACATATCACCTACCTAAATATTGCTGTACACCAAATGCTCCCCAGTGAGATGTAAAATGCAGTCAAATATTTAATCAGTAGTCTTCCCAGTGGCTCACAGTTTATTACAAGATAGATATCTGTAGTCCCTGCTGATTCTATCAGTTCAGTTTTTAGTTTGTATTCTGAGGTTGCATAATGTTTTCTGGAGCAAGAAATATCAAAGAATGAACCTCATATACCTCTGATAATGTCACCGTGTCTCTGTAAGTAATCCAACCACATGAATGCACAATTGGTTTCAGAGCTCAAGCTGTGTGCTGGTCTTTGTTATTACAGATTCGGATGGTTATCCCCTGTAGCTGTTAGGCAAACTCCAGACAACCTGAAACACGATGCACCAAATGTTTCTGACTTGGCACAAGGTAAAGGCCCCTTTTTAAATAAGTAAAACTAAAAGAAAAACATTTTTATTGTTGAATTGTGAGTTACTGTGTGTGTTTTTTTTTTTTAGCTTTTTAGAGAGGCACTGGGCTTAATCTGAAAGGGAATTAATTTATTGCATTATAAAACATTTTTCAGTCTTTGTGCTCCGTGTACATGCAGCCAACCAGAATGAGTCTCTGCTGTTTTACTGACCCCCCCGAGGTCAGAAAAGGGGCCGGTTAGGCAGGTACCAGCTGTCACCACAGCCGGGACTGTGATATCAGAAATGTGGGTCATTGAGTTCATCAGCATCACTTAATGAGCAGGGGGAAAAAAGCACTCCTTAGCCCGCCGGGGTTGTTACCAGCTCGAACCAGCTCTCATCAAGTCAATACTCGTGGAGGAAGATCCGTTCTCTTTAGGGAGGAAGTATTGGTCGTATCCTGAGTCAGGTGTTTTGTAGGAGCAGAGGAGGTTTGATTGCACACCTCTGAGCCTCTGAGCCTGCCAGAAAACCAATGATAAGGGAAAGATGGCTTAGCCTGAAGCCAGCTTAAGTTCATTTATCTTAATACAAGACCCCAAGGAGCATAAAAAAGGTCTTAGAAATCAAAAATGCTCAAATTCAGCTATTACTCTTTCATGAGCCCTATCAGGACAATAAGGCAACCTATTGATGATGAATATACATAGTGTAAAAAATATAGCTGATGACAGAAAATGCAAAAATTGAACAAAATAAAACTCAAATCAAATAAAAAAGAATGATTTTGGAAGGCAAGTGTGTGCTTTTCGGTCTCTCTTTGCTTGCGTGTGACGGACTGGCGGCCTGTTGATGTTGATAAGATAACACTTCTGACACACCTACCAAACACAAGCAAATGTACTTTAAGTCCTTTTGCCCTCCAGAGCACAGTTTTAAGAAAATATGTCTTTCAACTCATAAAATAGGGAAAAATATTCTGCATCATCAGGTTTTCAGGTTTAATTTCCTCCCACCTGGACTTGACTATTCACACAGTCACAATAACAATAAAAACATCCTCATGTTTACCTGTTTAATCATCACCGTTCAATATTTGGTAGTAAACTAAACAGTAGGCTGTAAATGTTATACTTTCTGGTGCAATAACAAAAAAAACAAACAAACAGATAATCATAATCAAGTCTGAACTTATCCACTCCAGTATGGCACCTAAGCCTCAGAGGAGGGTTTTGGGCTAAAACGCAGGCAGTACTTGCCTGTGTGTCCATGTTTGCCATTGAAACGTATGCTTTACTAATGCTGCCTTGGTCCACGACTCTCCTGTGAAAGACAGAGATTAAATTAGTAATTTCAAGAGATTCACTTCCTGGTAAATAATTGTTAACTAACTTATTGAGGTATTTTATTCTCGACTGAAGAGGTGAAATACACACACACACACACACACACACACACACACACACACACGCCTGGGTTCTGGAATGCCTTGACCTATACAAGATCAACAGGACCCTAAGAGCCTTCATCAGGAACTCAATGGGGATGACTTCAAGCCAATAGCACAAGTCACCATCAAGTGTGGGATCTACCAAGGAGATGCTCTGTCATCATTGACACATTAACAAGACTGGCTACAGATACTGACTACGGAATGGAGCAGTTGTCAGCCACCTCCTGTACTTGGATGACATCAAGCTGTATGCCAAGAGTGAACGAGACATCGATTCACTGATCCACAACACCCGGATATACATCAATGACATTGGAATGTCATTCGGACAGGAGAAGTGTAGTCGGATGATAACAAAGAGAGGGAAGGTAATCAGAGCTGAGGGGATCGAACTACCAAAAGGCAACTTAGCAGACATAGAGGACAGCTACAAGTACTTGGGGATCCCATAGGCAAATGGGAACCATGAAGAGGCCCCTAGGAGAGCTGCAACAACCAAGTACCTGCAGAGGGTCAGGCATGTCCTGAGGAGTCAGCTGAATGGTAAGAACAAGATCTGGGCTATCAACACCTATGCCCTGCCCATTATCAGGTACCCTGCTGGGATAATAAGTTGGACAAAGGAGGGGATAGAAGCTGACATCAAGACATAGAAGCTTCTGACCATGCATAGAGGGTTTCACCCCAAGTCCAGCACCCTGAGGCTGTATGCTAAGCAGAAAGACGGAGGCCGAGGGCTGGTGTGTCAGCACCACAGTCCAGGATGAGGCAACGGACATCCACGAATACGTCAAGAAGATGGTCCCAACTGACAGCGTGCTCAGTGAATACCTCAGGCAGCAGAAACCGAAGAATGAGGAGGAAGAGGAGGAACCATCATGGAAGGACAGGGCCCTGCATGGTATGGACCACTGGCAGATAAAGAAGGTGGAAGTCCCAAGGTCAAAATGGGAGACACCCCCAAGGGTGGTGAATGGTTAAGATCCTGTGGGACCTCCAGATACAGACGGACAAAATGGTGCTACTAACCAACCGGACATAGTGGTAGTGGACAAACAGAAGAAGACGGCCGTAGAGATCGATGTAGCGGTTCCGAATGACAGCAACATCAGGAAGAAGGAACACGAGAAGCTTGAGAAACACAGAGGGCTCAGAGAAGAATTCGTGAAGTTGAGGAGGGTGAAGGTAACAATGGTCCCAGTGGTAATCAGA
>VUQR01001220.1:0-14817 GCA_015108515.1 Hemichromis elongatus
GATGACAGACTGACCTGAATAGAGACTATTACAAAAGTAGAATAGAATAGAATAGAATAGAATAGAATTCAACTTTATTGTCATTGCACATGTCACAGGTACAGGGCAACGAAATGCAGTTTGCATCCATCCAGAAGTGCTTTAGCCATGATATAGATATATTACAATATATATTAGCAATAATATAGATATGTAAGTATATTACAGAATGGGTCTATTATGGTATGTTATAATGTACACGTGTGAAGTATGTTATGAATATTCTATAACTATAAGTATGTACAGGCTATAGTGAGTACAAGCTATGTACAGATATAAATATGAAAAACTATACAGAATATGAGATATACAGTTATACAGAAATGTGAACTATACAAGTTATAAACAGTTGTAGGATTAAATGTAAGTTAGGAAGTTAGGAAAGTTAGGAAATGTAAGTTACTAAACAAATACCCATCACTGAGAAATAAACATGTCATTTTTTCCATGGAAAAATACAAAAATGATCCATAACAATACAAATCCAACATATGAGCAACAAGTTCACAAAGCTGCAGGACACGACTAATGTGCAAAATGATAGGAACCCTTCAGCCTTCCATATGGATTAGAAAAGCACTGAAAGTGATTGAAAAAAGCAATAATAAAGTTATTAGATTTATTTTTGCAAAGAAAATTGGTGAGTTGTGTATAATATGTGGTTAGTGAATGAGTCAATGCATGTAGGCACCACACATACGTTTAATAAAAAGGCATTTAATGGTGCTTTTTGATGTTTTATAAAATGCTTAGTTTGATGTTGAAGACTGCTTTTTAACAGACCACTCGTCTTTCCTCAGCCTCGTCGCATGCAGCTGCTTCCGCGACCCCTGGCCTGTCTGCTGCAGTGGACGGCCTTCTGGGCGGCATAGACGGCGGAAGCAAACCCGACTCAGTCCTGGAGCAGCTGTACAGTCTCAAGACATTTGTTCAGCAAAATGATACAGACAAGCTAGCGAAAGCTCTGATGGAGCTCTGCAACAACTCCTCCTCCATGTCTGCAGGTCAGTAAAACCTCACAGATCTTATTTCCTCTGAATGAGAGGCCTGTGTATAAGCTTGTGTGTCGCTGGTTCGTGCATTCGTGCCCACACTGGGCTCTTCTTGCTGGGACCTGCCCCGAGCGCTTGCTCGGGCCGTCCGCGCAGGTTAACACTCGCCTCCCAGTGTTAGGGGGCGAACAGCGATTAGGATTGTTTGCCGGTTACCTGCCCTGACTTGTCTTACTCAGCCTTCACCTGTACGTACCTGCCCTTGACTCGCTAATACTCGAGCTGACCGTGAGTATCAAACATGTTTTAACTTGCCTCGACTCTCTCAACAGTCAAAATAGCTCCCACGTCCCCCGGTGCGCTTTCATCTGTCGAGTGTGTGTTTCTGCATTAGATAGCTAGCTGGCTGCATAATAGGATCAGCGGGGACTTTTCTGCTGTCACGCGCGCAAGTGCAGGCGTGTGAGAATGAGACCGAGAGACGAGCCAGGGGATTCAGGCCAATGCCGCGTCGGCGGCCACAGAGTGACGCTTGTCTGCCCCTTCCCCGTAACCCTGACGACGCTGTGTAAGACCTGGTTAGCTGGAGTCCACAATAGGTTCTGCCGTAGGGGTGCGCCTCCTCTACGTACACCTGCTGCCTGGAGGCTTTTCTAACCCCAGCTCTCTTATAATGAGTCATGCTTCAGTTCGCTGTCTTTAAATGCTGCTGTTTTTAATTCCAGTGTGCCGGCAGATCGTGTCGGAGCAGAAAAGTGTTTGTTTAACTCGAGCTAAACGGCAGACACGCTTTTGAGTCGGCTGGTTCAATTCCACCAAACTTATCTTGGTGCTGGAGGCAAAGGCCCCGGCCTTCCTGCTGCATCCTGTTCACATTTATGAATCCCCGCAGTATGGACATTTCAAATAATTAAATTTTTTAATAGCATCCACTTTGTTCAGGGAGCATTTGGTATTTTAAAGTAACCTACATTCACTGCCTTGCAGGAGCTAATCCATGTGCATGCGTGCTTTTAAAGCCCCTCAGGTGAATTCACTAAAGCTCTCCTGTCTACCCTTGTAGTGGCAATCAATTGGCTGCAGGAGCAGCTCTAAAGCAGATTTCCCTTAAGCATATTTTGCTGCACCCTGGAGTTTCTCACAAATGACATTGGATTGAGTGCTCTGCCTTTTGTATTGTCCGTTTTGCTTTGTGCAAAGGCTAAATATATTTCTAACTTGCAGTGGCGAGTAAAGAGAAAGACTTTGTCTTGTGAGGGGTTTGGATACGTACATTCAGCGGGGAAGGAAGCAGAATTTGATGCATTTGCCAAAAATACACCAGCAAGTGAGAGTCTTTTGTAAAAACACTGAGTGTTCCTGTGGTTTTGTGTTGTCAGCAGTAACTGAAATGTTTCGCTCTGTCTCCTTGTGTTTGTAGAGGAAACCGCGGCAGTCGTTACACTCTTCCAGTACTGGATCACAGACATTCTTCCCATGCAGAGAGACGAGAGGACTCGTGCTTTCTCCAACACACCCACGAGACTGCCAGTCTGACAGACGCAGAGGCACTGCTGGAGAATTATGCAAGATTTTTCTTTTTGCTCATACACAGCATTTGGAAACGATGGACTTCCTCAGATTAACGCGTAAAATGTTTTATTAAATTTTAAATATGTCAGTTTTGGTTCTGTGCTCGGTCTATTCTTACACTCCGTCTCCTCCTTTTGTAAGAAGAAAACAAAGCCGGTTAATCCTGAGCCAGACAAATCCTTCCGCCCATCGTTAGCAAGCCCGAAGTTCTCATTATCGACCAAACTTTTACTTTACTACTCTGGTTTAGCATTTTAAATAAAAGAAACATTTTACTGGTGTTAGCCTGACAAGCCCCCCCACCCCACCCCATCACATCTTACCTCCTAATCGCCTGAAGAGCAAATGTCAGTTCTGCCTCGAGCATCGGTACTGTTTGCAGATGTTATGACATTTAAACCCGGCCCGTTAACCTAATAGCTCCTCAATTATCTACAGCACACTCCCCACAAATCCATTACTGCCCAGCTCAGCTGTGCCTCTTCATATTTGCTCTTCTGGATAACTACACTGAAATGATAGTCTTCAGGGCAGTTCTACTAATGGGCTGTATGCATATATTCATTATGGGGTGAATGATAAGGGACAGTAATTAGTGCCATTACATAATCCCCAAAGCTACTCTCCTTTATCTAACTATATGCTAAATATGCCAGCACATTATGTTGTTGATGGATCTTTAAACCAGCAGCACCTGGGGAGTCAGTAGCTTAACCTTCTGCATCACAATACCTGTCTGCAGCTCAGGTAGGCTATTTTAATGCATTAACCCTTCGTGTAATGCCAAGGGACGAGTTCAGGAAAAGGACAAAGATTTATCTCAGCTGGACAGTGACTTTTTTGAGAGAGCTGTCTACCGTGTTCCGGCTTTGGTGGAGCAATTGTTCCCAACCTGGAATGCACCAGTAGACACCGGCAGGTTATTCCATACACTGTAATACACACCGTGAGTGTGTGTGTGTGTGCATGACTGAACAATTAGCATGAGGGCTGCCATCTGTGGCCTCCATTCATGGATGGACGCACCAGGTGCTGCATCCGATGGAAGCTCATGGGCTCGTTATCCAGACATTAGCCAGAGGAGAGAATAAGGGCACACATGCTTAAGATAATAAAATAGTGATCGTTCATGAATTAGTGCATTTCTTTAGCTGTGCTTAATGTCTCCAAGACCCAAACGTCTCAAAGACTGTAAGGTGGATTGTTTTTAAGTTCAGCTCAGTATAAATCCCAACATCTTCGATAATCCCCAAGGATTTCCCGCACTTCTGAAAGCGTGTTATATTTTTCACACAAGTTTCCACTTCTAAAGAAATTAGAGATATCCCTGGATTCAAGACAGTGAGGCTTATCATTAGTCTGTCTGCTCGAAAGTGGCCCGTGAGCCAGTTGCAGCCCTTTTAAGTCAGCTTTTGTGAAGGTTGCATGTGAGTCAAGGAATAAACATTTCATCACTTTCATGTAATCGAGTAGCTCTGAAAACGAGACTGAGGTAACACTTTTGTTGTAGCCATCGAAGCAGAAATAACCGTAATAATATTCATAAATGCAGCTGATGTGAAGAAAACGGGTAGAGCAGCACATCTGCTAATCAGGAGGTTTGTGGTTTGATCTGTAGTTCGATTCAATTCAGTTTTATTTATATAGCGCCAGATGACAACAGCAGTCGCCTCGTGCAGATGCTCCGGTTTGTGCCAAAGTGTCCTTGGGCAAGATGATGAACCCTGAATTGTGTCCGATGTGCTCGTCAGAGTAGGGTTAGGGTGTGAAGGTTAGAAAGAATGAGACACGTTGTATAAAAGAAAAGGGGTCCATTCTATTTAAATGGTTCAAAAGTAAATGTGAGTCCAGAGCAGCACAACGCAAAGACTCAACTACATGTGTGGCTTCTTCTTGCATGGCTCTCAGTCACAGGTTGGTCCTCTGTCATCAAAGTCCTGGTTTGACCCCATCGTGACGTTCGTATTTGACGTTTCCGAGGAAATGTCTCTAAAACAGCCCGTTCAAATCTTCTATATGACTTGACATTCTCTCACGCTGCGTTTTTCGTGGTATATCGTCTCTTTTTGTGCGTAAAGCCCAGTGGGCATCGCAAGTTTCCACGACGTCATGACTTCGCAGTATTATTGCCAGAGTTCGAGATTATTCGCGGATGCGCGAGTTAGGAGCCACAATTGGTTCCTGTTACCAGAGATGAGAAGAAGGTCATTGTTGGTAACTCTCACCGGAGAGAATTCCTCCCATCCTCCGAGAGCGACGTGATCAGCACAGCTACCTCATTATAAGACCTCGCGCTGCACCCGGGACCCCGAGGCCAGGAAGGATATTAAAGCTTAAAGAAATTTGCTGACACGGCTGCAGAGGCCATTTTCAACATCGACACACACACACAAAAAAAAACATTCAAATCAACTAACTTGGCAGACTCAAATGGGCTCTGGGCTGTAAATGACTTCCGCTCTCCAGCGTGAGCCTTGTAAAGGAAATGCTGAAGTCAGAAGTCCCTTACACCTGATGCTAATGTGCTTGCATTAGTAATCAACAAGTTCTTATTCATCATTTCTGACTTTGTTTCGGCATCAAACTGGAAACAAGCCTGAAACAATCCATGCATATTCTGCATATCATTCAGATACGCATCACTACACTGGTGATACGTTTTATAAAAACCTCGATAATGTTTTTAATTTGATTGAGGTGCAAAAATGTGCAAAACAATCGCACATATTTACATATGACTTTGCTCAGTTTCTATCCTTGGCAATAGAAGGAGCGAGGATCACCTTTCCCTTCACTTCCACCCTTCCTTCTGTTTAGTCTGACTCTTCGTCCCTGTGTGCCAGCTCCTGTAATCCCCTTAGCCTCACCACCTGCAGCTGTCCTATTATGTAAAGTCAGGAAGGAGACGTTATAAGGGCTGACCAGACTGTCCTGCCTCAGACAGCTGAGCTTAGGTGCGCAAACACCCGGACAAACCCTCTGTCTCAGTGGGTTTCCCGTCCTGGGAGTCAAGGGAGAGGAGCTTGAGAGAGAGACTGCCGAGAGCTATCTGGCCTTTAATCATCTGATTTAGCGGGAAGCCCGGCGTGGAGAGCTCAGATGTTTTTCAGACTCCCAAGACTCACTCCTAGCTACATCAGGCTGCTGCAGGTGAGTGCGAGCCTTTGGTAGGTTCTAAAGGTTTCAGGTGAGTATTTAAGAAATGGCTTTTTCTTTTCTTATAGTTTAAGTTTTACAGACGAATGTAAGAGCTTTCAGATAAAAAGCAGCGCTTTCATCTGGGGTTCATACAGGGGTTAGTATGCTCTGTCTCTGCTGAACCAGAGGGCTCCCAGTCCTGGGAGCAACTGCTGATAAAATGTTTGCAAGGTGCTGGTTTTATGGGTACGCGCAGAGTTTCAATCATGCAACACATTTGTTTGGCTAAGCTTCGTGCTGCTATTGTGCAGCCATTTTTCTGTGCATTGTCTCAACAGATTCGGTTGTGACAAGATGATGAAACGCAGCGCTATCTTATTATATACGCACAGACCACAGTTTTTCCAGGCTGCTGTTCCAGTAATTGTAGAATGGCTTATATTTTAGCTCAATAGTAGTGGTGTTTATCGCAAACAATAGAGAAATCCGAGCCTGCGACAGTCCAATGCATTGTAAGTGGAAATGGGAAGTGGTTGAGCGAGCTACAGGAATGGCTTCTTAACTGCCTGTGACACAGCTCCATTAGAAACGATGAAGTTCCCATTATTTGCTCCTCCACGTGATTTATAATTGTCAAGGGCCCACGGAGGAAATTGTCCATGTCGCAAAATAGATGAGCTTTTCGCTTGTCAAAAGAGACGGGCCACAATTTAGTAAATGAGAAAAGATGAAGTTTTAATCTCTCCAGGATTGCTGGGAGCGCCGGCTGGAGCTGAGGTGCGCATATTGTGCTTCGCTTATCGCATTTGTTACTTTTCTTTCAGACGCAGGCCTACCATAATGTGTCTGTGACGCCTCCGGCGGAGAAGACCGTGCCTGGTATGGCTATGCTGCTGGGAGCCGTTGGGATCGGGATGTGTGGCTACAGCTCCAAGCAGTTGGCCCTCTACCATCGGCCCTCTTCCCGCGTCCTGCAGTGGATCGGCACGCACACCGATGCCAGCGCAGCGGCTCACAGGATCCCCGCCCTGGATGTGAGTCGCCGGGCTGGTGCCTGCCAGGAGATCCCACCTCCCTCGTTTGTGGCCGAGAAAGTTCTCTCAAATTAGTCCGTGGTGATAGTTGGGCTGTAGTTTGGCCGTCACCATAGGTTGAGCTCCGGTAACTACGTTAGGTCATGTCTAAGATTGTAGCTGTGCCGGCCCATTTACCAATGCGGCCCATGTGCTCTCTGAAGACATGCGGCTGTGGATATCTGACTGAACCTATGTGTTGGCACGAAGTAAGAAACAGTGTCATGAAGTGATATGGAGTTCAGTAACAATAGTTCACCTTCTACTGGATGGGTTCACTTAGTTACTAATAATTTGGATGTTTAGTGCACAGAGAGGGCGCCAAGCAGCATGAATGATGGGATGAGTGCGTAACTGGTGCTGGAACTTCCCAAAAACTGTGGCTTGAATGAACTAGCATGACTAATTTGGAGGCATTGTGTGTCTTTTCGAGTACTGAGGTAAAAAGAGAGTGATGCTTGGCAGCGCTCCTCTCTACACAGATGGTTGGCATCTCTCTCTCTGACCTCCTTTCCATCTTTTCCCAGGCAGAAAGCCATGTGTAAGTGCTTGAGCAGCCCATCCTTGCCCATGACTTCAATTGATTTCCTCTGAGGAGGAGCAGGTGCCATCCATCAACAAGCCTCAGCATCTTTTGGCGTAGCCGGCGTTGGCTGTCAATCCAGAGACGGCGGTTGAAGACATAGGTTGGCTTCGGGGCTGAGTCGATAACCGGTGCGTCTATTGTGAGGACGTTAAACTCGGTCAGAGTGGTAAAGCAGAGGGTACTTTTGTGGCTTGAAAACGGCTCTTTTATAAGAAGAAAGTAGATTTGTTATCAAAGTGCGGGCCATGTAAACAACAGATGCACAAATATACTTTGCTGAGACGCCGCAGGTGGCAGGCAGGCAAGGTAAGGTGGTGATTTCTGTAGGATAAGTCCGTGCCCTCCGTGGGGATTAACCCTGGTGGAAAACCATTGCAGGTGCACACACTCATTAACCTAATCTGGTATTAGAGGGTCAGGGACCCGTAAACAGTTCCTGTGCATCCAAACATTGTGCCATTCCCCCTGCAGTGTCCACCGTTTGTCTCGCTGTCAGATATGGCTGGACAGAGTCTAAAGGTGGTGTTTTCATTCGTGTTTACACCAAAATAATGTACCAGAGAGAGCTGAGCTGAGACTGGGCGCGACACTGAGCGTGGTTGAGAATGCACGCTGTGCCTTACGGACTGCACGAGGTTATACTGTCGTTATTGAGTTTAGCAAGAACACTAGAGATTTCTCAGATATGGAGATGGTACAAGGTTTTATTTCTCAGGGAGGAGGACGCTTCCTGTTTCAACAGTTAGAGGTCAGCCAGACCCACAGAGCCAAAAAGGCATCCTCTTCTCTCTGCCAAATTGGACAAGTGGCTAGTTGTGGCAAGTTGGGAGTTTTTAATGCCCCAGTAGTGACCCGCCAGTATTGTAGCACAGAGGGTCACCAACAAAACGGTCATAATCCACTCAGGAGAGGGGGCTAATAGCTCCAACTGGCATGGGATGTTGGACAGTTGCTCCCCTTATTCTCCACTGAGGCTGACGCCTGTAAACAATTTCATAATTGGGTTATAAGGTTCTCAAAAGAGCAGAAATGCGCTAGAGGAAATGTAGAGAGTAAACCAAACAGATAGCGCTCAGAATTACAGACTGAAAATGTTCTTCACCTGTTTTAAAATTCTGATCTGAAGTAATTGGCTGTGCTTTCACTGAACTGCACACTGTAGTCGCATTGAGGCATCGCTCTCCTGGGAGTTTTGAAATCAATGTGGACATGGGCTGGAAGCTGTGTAATGCACCTAGCTGCTTTTGATGGATTCTCTTTATACTGCAACAGTGCACAGTGAGCACAGAGGACTGCGAAAACCTATTGATCTCAATAAGAGAGCGAAGGAGGCGAGCTTGTCTCCTCGCTGCAGCCGGTTCCTGTTTCACTCGGCATTGTGCGGTTTATGAGGAGAAACTGCCAAGATAGCGCCCTGAATAATGGGGATGCTCGAAAACGCTCTCGGATTAAAAATGCAGGGGATGTTTGAAAGCACAGTATTCATCTGGATGTCACACATCAGCGCTCATCCATTAGCGTCTGCGAAGCTCTACAAACGTGACTTTAGCCGTGCCCATTAAAGGAGACTTTTGTTCTGTTAGTAAAGTCATTAATATTTAATGAAAAGATGTTGGACTAGATTTATGAAATAAAAGCACTTTAGTCACAGCTGTGGCTCAGATTGTTTCTGTGCAATTATGTGGGATGAAATTGTTCTTTTTGTACCAAGAAATAAATGTTTTTAGTCAAGATTCAGTTCATGCCGTTTTGGTGTAATTATGCCTCAAGACACATGACAGAGTTTCACCACAGCAATCCCGGCCCTGATGACCTAATCACCAGATAAACATGTTCAAATAAAAGCGACGGTAAACTGTACGCTGATCTCCTGGAGCTCTGCACGGATGCTGTAACGTGCACTGTAGATGGACTCACACCAACCAACTCAGGCTGCCTTTAAATATTTTACTCAAACACTTGTGCAGATACGTCAGAGGGGCCCGACCCGCACACAGTCGTGGTAAATATCTGATGAAGCCGGGCTCTTCCTCCTGTTTCCTCCTCACAAATGTTTTCACTTTATTTGGAGTGAATTTTTGTTTTTGACTAAAACACCGAAGCAAACTTGTCATCGGTGGATTTGTTGGGAGTCTGCTGAACGACTGAAATCAGCGATCTTCCCCACCGGGCAGTGAAAGAAGGGCTACCGGCAAACATCCTTAAAAACAAGCCTTAAAAGCAGCTATGTCCTACGTACAGATTATACAAATATCACTTTTTATTAATAATGCAGCAGTTTCTTGAGTCCGTGTTTACATGCCACGTTGTGGTTTTAGTGTTGTGCAGACGAAATGTTTAAAAATGTGATAAAAAGTTGAATTTTTCTTTACAATAAAGATTTCTTTGGGGACAAGTGACCACAAATGAATAAAGTCATACAAAAATAAAATAATTAGCTAAACTTCCATTTAAAAAAAATGGTATCAGCTCAGAATGTCAGTCTTTGTATCTCTGCTTGCTATGAATGAGCCCATTTAAGCACGTTACAGGTGTTTGACCAGCACACATAGTTGTGGTCAGACGTTTGCGCGCACTAATCGTTGCATTATTTTCATTGTAATTTTGGGCTTTTAATGATTTCTTTAAATTGTGCTTTTTTCACGGTGGAACGATTGTACCGCATCTTTCATGACTTTAAAAGACAATAATTAGGTGCAATTTGAGTTTATTTGGGATTTTCTCTGATCCACAAAGCCTCTGAAATATAAGTACACCCCACTAAGAATATTTGGTTAAATTAATCCTAGCAAGGTTCACACTTACAAGTTACTTTATAAAATAGAAGAAAAAAAAGTATAAAATCAAAGATTCAAATCCTCAAAATTTGGCCATATCACTAATATGCAGACTATCACTTTAAGGAGCAAGCTCCTGTGTGCCAACTTTTAAATAAATGTGTAGTAACAGAGCTGCTGTGTGTAAATATGTGAACTTTTAATTCATGTTTATGCATAAAACTTTGTTTTATTTCTCTTTGGTTACATGATTTAGTCAGAATTAAACTATAAACAAATTACTGCATTAGTGCAAAGGCGTAACCAGGAAATAGTTTGAAACAGTCAGAAGCGAATCATCCCAGGACTCACTGGAGTTAGAGGAGGTAAACTCAGCGTTGAGAAACAGACAGAGAAATAATAGTATGTAAAGTAGGTTCGCTGTTCAGCCCGGGGCTGCATGTCCCAGCAGGTCAGTGGGTCATCCGCTTGAAGCAGTAAGCGCACAGAGGCAACAGGTTTGTGTTTGCGCAGCCTAACTGTGCCCTCCAGTGGAAACGTCCGGTGGATGCGGTCAGAGTTTACTTCGACTTTTTGTGCGGACTGCAACCACACGTCTTTGCTACTTTATCGAGAAGTTCCCAGGAGTAAAATGTTGCTTGGACCCGACTTCGTCCAACAGCAGCTTCTTTTGCATTTGTCCATCTGCCTTCGGCGCCTTTCGGTGAAGGAACAGCGGGGCAGTGCGCTTGGCTGAGCAGCGCCGGAGGAAGCGAATCGCGTGTTAGAAGAAGAAGAAGAGTTTCCCAAGCACAGAACCGGAGGATCTGGGATTTATTCTAATCTGTCCAAGGTTTGTTCCCACTATTGTTGGCTTTTCAAATTAAAGGTGAGACTTTAGAGTGACTTTTCTCCACTCTCAGTAAAGAACTTAAATCGAGTTTGTGGCTCAAAGTTTTTCTCGCGCGTCTGTGGCGCAAACCTCTGATCGAGGAGAACGATGTCCCATTTTAGTGAACCTCACTGATTTAGCTGCCAGTTTAAACTCGCGGCTGTTTCTCGGTGACTCGGTTTGCATTTGGGTTTGGGGCGCATTTTCGTCCTTTCTCACTCACCGACCACTTACTCCGACGTGCCAACAGCTTTCTGCCTCATGTGGGAACATTGTAGCGTCCTGTCTTACGTCTGATCTCACGCTTGTGTTTCAGCCTCATTATGTAAAGATGCTGATTTTACTATCATTCAAATGAGCTCCATGTAAACTTCCTCAGTCCGCCATCAGTGTAAGCGAGCCTGTGCTCACCGGATTATTTCTCAGCTGGATAAAAGTGCATGACCTCACCCTTTGCTGGATGTACCGTGTTTGTGTGTGTGTGTGTGTGTGTGTAGGTCACGTCCTCTCTATCGCTTTGGTCTGGTGTGAGTGAAAGTGCAGCAAGCACCTGCAGGGCCGCATCACTGGCCCCAACCCTATTACTGCAGTATGGGCAATTTTTCCACCAAGGACAGCCACGGACCCACAGGTAGGTCATCCCTCAAACACAGACTCGCACCTAATTTACTTTCTTCAAACCAACTCTGGCAGAATCAGCTCCCTTGAACTTTCCGTGCTGTGTCTGAAAGGTTTGGCAGTGCGCACAGATGGCTGCTTGCTTGTTGGCATCGTGTTTTGAATTGTTTTGAGAAATTTCCAGGAAATCACAAACATCTGATTCATGAAGTACACGGAAGCATGATACCAGAAATGTGCACATAGTAGAATTCCCCAGAAAGTGAAGTCGGATGAAGAGTAATCCTGAAACTGAAGGCAGCACAGAGAAGCAAGTGGAAAGGCTGTAGGTGTGTGTGTGTGTGCGCTGAGTTGCAGCAGGAATCTTGGCAGCTCTCCTGTGTTGCTCAGTGAGTGGTCATTCTCCTCGCGTCCCCGTGTGATTCGTTCTGGCCCCGCTGGGCCAGCTGTGATGAATCGGCAGAATTCCCCAGCTCAGCACAAGGGCAGCGGATTAATCATAGGAAGTCTAATGCTATCTGACACACACACACCACACACACACACATCCACTCTCATTCAGTCAACTTGCCACCCATGCACATGGTTGGACGAGCGCATTAAGGTCTGGAATGAAGAAATAAAGAGAAAGGTTGGCTTGAGCGTCCTATCAGACAGCCCTGTCATTCTTTCTCAGTGGTTTGGCCGTCCAGCAGGTGGTGCATAACTTTGGAAATGCACAAGTGCTGATCTTACATCACTAAAGAAAGAAAGAGAAGGAACAAAAAAACATTCATTTTGCTCACAGTGAAGCTTTTGTCCAAACAAGGTAAATGATCGGAGAAGAGAAGGAAACGCTGCCTGTGGGTTCCCGTAGCCTTCGCAGTTCATAACGCCGGCATGCTGTGGCAGGCGGGGAATGCCAAAACGCACAAGTCAACATGTATCACGTCTGAAAATGAATTGGTAACCGATTCCTGCGTGGGAATGGTTTGTCCTTTGTCTGTGTGTGTGTTCCTGAATCGGGAGAATCACAGCAGTGGCATGGATGAGCAGCGCT
The DNA here is from genome assembly GCA_015108515.1 of Hemichromis elongatus. NCBI lineage: Eukaryota > Metazoa > Chordata > Actinopteri > Cichliformes > Cichlidae > Hemichromis > Hemichromis elongatus. The sequence goes on from VUQR01001220.1 coordinate 12,706, forward strand.
AGAGGAATGCTTGTGTTACAGCATTCATCGTCAGGGGCACGGCCCGGGCATTGTGCTGGTCAGCGAAGGCCGTGTCAGTGTCAGCATGCCTGACTGCTGACGACCGACTGTTTTCTTACTTCGTTCTGTCTCCACGTCAGTAGTTCAGTGTATTCCTGCAGTCTGTATGACGGAGGTCACATATGTATGCTGTGAATGCTCATGGTCACAGATACTGAGGTCAGCGTAAATAATCCAATAATCTCTAAGAGCTCCAAACTGCTGTAAACACCCAGTTTGGACTCGCGTGATGTGAAACGTTCATGATGTGAGGACATGTGCTCCACCCACCTGTTCTTCAAACCTTCTGTTCACAATCAGAAGAAAAGCGTCTTAAAGGAAGCGGAGCTTCTTTCACACAGCGGGTGATCAAAGTGGCTGCACCGAGGCTCCGTAGAAGAAGAGTCGACTACTTTGAACAAAGTTATTTCGGTAGAGTCCAAAAATCAAAACGGGCCCGGAAACGAGCACAAGATGCCTACTTTAAAGTCCTCTCCACTCATGAAGTTAAAACCAGACACCAGGATTTGAAATTATTTCAAGAAATGTTTTTAAATTGATGTCTTGTGTGGAAAACAGCAGAGTGAAATGATTATTCATCTGTTTTTCCCCTTTTTACCATACTTAGATTACCTTTCTTACCTTCTCTTAAATCTGTTTGACTTCAGGGGCTCAGGTGGACAGTTTTCACACTCCACCTACTACTCCACAGAACGACGGTGCTCCCCAGCTTCAGCCAACGATCTCAGTTTTGTCTCCACCTCCAGTACCGCTCACCACTGGCAAGAAATCGCAGCATGGCACGCCGACGACCCCCGGCGCTCGCAGCCCCCCTCCAGATTGGAGGCCTCGTCCGCCGGTCAGCTCGAACAGCTCCACGGTTAGCGCTGGAGTCACCCCAGTGAACAGCAAGCCAGCTGGTGCTGTGGCAGTGAGTGAGAAAGCTACTGTAGGGAGTAATGGGGGTCCTCCTACTTCTACGCCGAGGATTCCTGTCACCCCAGAGAAGAGTGTGCCCGTCAGCCCTATAAAGACCCCCCCGTCCCTGTCTGGTGCCTCACCTGTGGTGGGCAGCTCTTTGGGGCAAAACTGGAGAGAAAGGGACAGTGGTCTGAGTCAGTCTCTGCCGCAGTGTCAGGAAACCAAGGACGGCCAGAGCGAGGACCTGGAGAGGCTGCTGGAGGAGTGTAAGCTAGCTCTGGGAGTCACTGCCGGGGAGGACGGGAGCACAAACGCGGCAGGTGAGAGTGAAATTAGTCGTATTATTAAAGTATTTAAAATTTCAAAATATGCCCCTCCCCCTCAAATAAGTACTGCAATAACAGTCCCAGCAGGGTCGTTGTTTGAGTGCTACAAGCTTGCATTTCTGTGTGGGCCTAACATTTGTCTGTTTGAAGAAGGGCAAGTCAATTTCCTTGACATTTTTTGTGTTTTATATGCATGTGATGCTTTCTGACATTTCTGTGACCTTCCCTCAGAGATACTGAAGCATCTGCTGACAGAAGTGAAGAGTCTGAAGAGTACATTAGAGGTGAGATGAGCTAGAAAGTTTACTCTTCCACAGACCCACCGTGCACTTAAACCCCCCCCCCCGCAAATGAGACGTTATCCGGTCATGCGACCTCTATAAACGAATGTTTGCGTATTATTATGGAGAGCTGTGGTACTGGATGCTTTCTAATAGTAATGACCAATCATGTGTGATGACAGGAGGTCTTTGCCTTGATATCCACTGGCTAGACTGGAAGCTGTGGCTGTAAACGCTTCATCTGGGATCACTGACAGAGAAACGCGCCAGTCTTGTGTTATTTAAAGCCCTTTTTCCTCTGTGATTAGTCCCGAGTTTTATATACACGACACACCTTTGTTGTTGCGGCATAAACAAACGAGTAAAATTCATGCATTTGTAAACAGGAAGTGATGTACAGGTCGGTGTAATATGACCTGTGAGCCGAGAGGTAACACTAACACATACTGCACCATCACAGCCTGCACCTCGCTCCCCTTTATCAACAACAGAGTCTTTAAGTGCACTCTGCTCTCCCCCCCCCCCCCCCCCGGGGGGGCGCCCCC